>MDJU01000123.1:0-66513 GCA_001721665.1 Trichoderma pleuroti
TTGAGGATACTGACGCCAATCCATTCAAACTGAAATTGGCCAATGCCAATCCGTTGGCTCGAATAGGGTAGTTCATCACTTCTGGCGGGTAAAGGTACAGCAAGGGGGTAAAGGCAATGGAGTAAATTCCCTGAAAGATGAACATGACGGCAACATCTCCGTAGATTAGGCTGGTGGAGGCTCCATCCGGGTTATCTGCGTACATCTTGGACAGGCCGCCGATGATGAAGAGGCATACAATCATGAGACTCTGTGAAAGCAGCGCAGTGGGCTTTCGACCCCATACCGCCGCCAGGTGAGTGCCTCCAAATGCGCAGAACAGACACCAGACGTTGAGGACAACATTCTATACAGACGATTAGCAGCTTTCCCAAAAGTGTGAGTCTACAAACGTACGGCCTTGAGCTGGTCATTGTAGTCTGTGATGCCCGCCGTGTCCAGCTCATTTCCGAGGTAATACGATGCAATGACATTTCCAGCAATGCATGAAAAGGGCCCGACCGATGCCCCGATCAAGGTTCTCTTTCGCGCCGTCGGAGTCTTGATGATTTCCCTGGGGCTCATAGTCATGCCGTTCTTCCTCTCCCATTCAAGAGTGTCGACAATCTCCTTGTAGACAGCCACCACAACCGGGTTAGTGATGTCGCCATCGGCGTTGGTTTGAGCGACAGAGAGTCGCGCATCTTCGTACCGCTCCTTGCTGACGAGCCAACGGGGCGATTCAGGAATAAAAGGCAGCACGATAATACAAGCAAAGGAGAAGATTCCCTGGAGCAGCGATGGAAGACGCCAGGCCCACGTAGACTGCCACTGACCTGTGCCAAGAGTAATTCCGGCAGCTATAAGTGAACCAACATAGTAAAAGTTGTTTAGAATCTGAAAGCAGTAAATAAAGGGTCAGCAGCTTCTCAAGAACAATTTGGTTTGCCTGGCTGAGTGAGATCAAACAGGTCAAGACATACGCCAACACCCCACGCGCGATATCTGCTCGCAAATGTTTCACTCAGGTAGACGGCGCCTGCAACGGACGAAATGGCACTACCCCATCCGAGGATGATTCTCGCCACGACAAACATGGCAATGTTTTGTGCTGCGGTTTGCAAAATAATGCCCAAGAGCGTGACCACTGAGCCCCAGAAGATGGCGGGACGACGACCAAGCCGATCCGTCATGACACCGGCGAAAATCGGGCCAAAGAAGCCGCCGATGAAGACGGACGCGGTGTTGAGGCCGGTAGTAGCACTGTTCAAGTTGAAGTAGTCTGTGTATGAGGGCAAGATGTTTAAGCCGTTGAGCATGGAGCCGTCGTAGCCACCAGTTGCGGACTGGACCATGGAGCAGATCAAGAGAAGAACAGAGACGGTGGTGGTTGATTCCGGGACCCAGGCCGGGATCCAAGTCCCTGTTGGAGTGCTGCGAAGCATCGTGTACGCTGTTCTTGCTGCTCTCAGCAAGTATGAAAGAACATGTAGCTATACCGATACTTGAAGGTGTCGCATCAGTCAAAGTTGAGCTGATGAGTGCTGGCGCCGGGGCGATTAATATTCATTCCCCTCGACCTCTGTCGCACCTCCTCCAAATTAATCATCTGCAATCATCCCTCCCCTCATCCCCGGCAGCGGGTCCTCGGCAGATATCAGACATCTTACATACTCGTACTGTACCTATTCAAAGGCTTACCCAACTCACGAATGCAACGTGAGCAAAACCAGCCCATTGGCACCGCAGACCGCCCGATAGATAGCCAACAGTTTCCCATCAAAAGTTCGCCGAAGTGGTTCATCGGGTACCGGCAGCGTAGCGGGACGCCACCCGATGGAGAAGTCTTGATGGCTGATCCCCAGATATCGTGAAGCCCGTCTCGAACTCCTCATCGCAGATTGGCCAGTTCAACTTAGCCAGCAAGCCCCCGTCGGGTAAAAGTGGCAGACGTGCATTTGATTTTCCATTTACGGACCATCTTTTACCTATCTAAAACCTCGAGCTTGTCGGTCGCGATACCCCGCGCTGTTCCCCCACTGATCACCAGACTTGCAAAGAGTCTAGCCTCGTCTCACTCGAAGCAACGGGTGCGGGTAAACGGCCCTTGGTGATAACCATCGCTCCGTATTGATGACTCGGAATCGTCGAGATAAAAGCCAAGGACAGAAGAACAACAAACAGCCCCGCTCTTCTCCAACGTCTGGATAATACTACATACCTGCGAGGCTATAAGAAGGGTGGAGGAGGAATAGCAATAGCAATAGCACCAGGGCTAGCAGAGATACGGTCAGCAGCCGCCGTCAGCCCAGCCAACCAGGACATGTCGAAGCGTCCGGTTATCGCCGTTGCTGGCCTTGCCTGCGAGACATCGACCTTTTCGCCCGCCGTCACGCTGGCCCCGGCCTTCCACCCCAAGCGCGGCGATGAGATTGCCCAACGATACGAGTTCCTCCATGCCGATAAGCCGCTGGGGACGGAGGCAGAGTGGAAGGGCGCGCTCATCGGACATGCGCTTCCCGGAGGCATTGTGACGCGCGAGGCCTTTGAGACGCTCTCCAGGGAGATTGTGGAAAGGCTGCAGGCGATTGTCGCCGAGAACAAGGTCGATGGCCTGTGGTTCGATATCCACGGCGCCATGTGCGTGCAAGAGCTGGACGACGTAGAAGCCGAGCTGCTGAGGCGCGTTCGTGCCGTCATCGGGCCAGATGTCATTGTGTCGGCGTCGATGGATCTGCACGGCAACGTCTCGCGGGAGCTGGCGCACATGTGCGATCTCATCACCTGCTACCGCATGGCACCGCACGAGGATGCCATGGACACCAAAGAGCGGGCGTGCCGTAACCTGGTCAACATCTTGCAGGGAAAGGAGCCTGGAGTACGACCGTTGAAAGCGTGGATCCCGGTGCCTATTCTGCTTCCTGGAGAACAGACGTCGACGCGAATCGAACCCGCAAAGCACATTTACGCCGCAGTGCCAGAAGTGGAAGCCGAAGATGGCGTCTTGGATGCGGCAATATGGGTGGGCTATGCCTGGGCTGACGAGCCGAGAAACCGTGCCGCCATTGTTGTCACTGGCTGGGATGAGGCGGCAGTTTCTCGAGGAGCAGAGAAGCTGGCCAACCTGTTCTGGGATGCGCGGGCTGACTTCAAGTTTGTTGCTCCCACGGGCAGTTTTGCCGAGTGTCTGGATGCTGCCGTCAAATCGCCCCCCGAGGAGCGTCCATACTTTATCTCTGATTCGGGCGATAATCCCACGGCTGGCGGTTCGGGGGACATGACTTGGGGACTGACGAGATTGCTTGAGCGGCCCGAGTTCAAGTCGCCTGATTCCGGATACACGGTCATTTATGCAAGCGTTCCAGGGCCCAAGGCGATTGAGACGGCCGTTGCCGCAGGCGTTGGCGCAACCGTCACTGTGACTGCTGGGGCCGACGTCGACAACCTACATGCACCTCCACTTACAATGACTGGTCGAGTTCACTCCATCAAGCACGGTGATCGTGATGCCGTAACCGAAGTTGTCTTGCAAGTTGGGTCCGTATACGCCATCTTGACCAAGCTGCGAAAGCCGTACCACAAAGAAAAGGACTTTACCGATCTAAACCTCGCCCCACGGTCCGCGGATATTGTCATTGTCAAGATTGGGTACCTTGAGCCGCAGCTGTACGACATGGCCAAGGGCTGGATGCTCGGGCTGACGCCAGGGGGCGTTGACCAAGACTTGAAGAGGCTGGGTCATCATCGGATACGGAGACCCATGTGGCCTTTTGACGAGGGCTTTGACAAGATGCCCGACTTGAAGACGGTGTGGATTGTCAAGTCGAATGAGCCGTTGCGTGGCCCAGACATTTGAGAGGTTCAAAATGCACATGTACGATGAAGAAAAGAAGGTCCGAAAACTTTGGACTTTTTCACTCTGTATGTTGCGTATTCTTCTATATCGATCGTAGGCTGGCCCAGAGTCACAATTTCTTCTGTAGCAAGGATAAATTCCAAATGCGCAAGCCGAGTACGCTAAACTTGTTCACTCTACCAAATCAGTGCTGGAAATGACATCCTTCCACTCTTCCAAAATCCGAATCGTCTTGTCGCACTTATTCCTAATGACCTCGTACCCATCAGGCCCAAGCGGCATGCGCACAGGAACCGTCTTGCCCTTGGCAGTCCCTTCTTTTCGAACAAGGTCCACGACAATCGCCACTCCTTTCTTCGGGTCACCGTTCTGTGCGTGGTTCTTGTCGTGAAGCAGCTTGTTGAAAGCCTTGGATGCTTCCTTGTAATCCGGGATGCTGGATTGCACAGTCTTGAGATTGGCCTGCGAGAGGAGGTCGGTCCTGAAGAAGCCGGGTTCTATCAACAGCGTTCGGATTCCGAGATCCCTCACCTCCTTGTTCAGACTTTCGACCATTCCTGTTCCATGATGTGAGCAATTGGAGGTTCATAATAGTCTGTTGGAGTGTTCCTGGTGAAGGCCTTACCTTCAAGTGCAAACTTGGTTCCAGAGTAGCCTGCGTTGAACTGCAACCCACTCCATCCCGAAATCGAGCTGATAAACACATTCATGCCCGTCTTTCTCTCTCTGAAGTGGGGCAACACAGCCTTTGTGGTTTTCAGGGGCCCAAAGACATTGGTCTCGAATGCATCGTGGAACTGTTCGTAGCTATCACGGTGTCAGCATCTGTTCCACCTTCATTGGCCAAACATGGGAATGAGTTCTTACGAAAGGTCTTCCCATGCACCAGCCAAGACGTAGGCAGCATTGTTGATGAGAACATCTAGATGACCATAGATCTGGATGGCCTTCTGGAAGGTTTCGTTGATGCGCTGCTGGTCCCATGTGACGTCCAGTTGAAGCACGGCGGCGCCCGTCTTTTTCAGGGCCTCGAGACTCTCCAATCGGCGAGCAGTCGCAATGACCTTGTCCCCACGACTTAAAATCTCATTGACAAAGTCTAGTCCAAAGCCGGAAGAGCATCCAGTCACGAGCCACACGAGAGGTGCCATTGCGATGAAAGCTGATATGATGTAGGGAGTAGAAGAGTAGCATATATAAAATGAAGCTGATTCTGAGAATTCTGAATCATCATGACAGCTGTTACTCTTCATCTACTTAAATACTCAATGAACAACTACACAAAATATGAAGCTATATCCGATGCACTCGCCTGGAGCGGACAGAGCGGAGAGTGGATCCCCACAGGAGCGGACAGTCCGCTCGTCTGTGGCCGAAGACATTTCGTAGGACAACGCCGAATCCATGACGTTGATTCGGATATAAATGTCCAATCCCATAGGAGTTTAACGTTTATACTCCGAAATAGTTAAAGCCCGATCACTTTACGGATCATAAAACGCCATCGCCAAGGCCTGATCATACCATTATGACTGGGCTTTGTAGTGGCCTGGTTTTCCGTCCGCTGTGCTATCGCCGAAGAGCAGTGTTGTGCAACGCAATGTCTTGCCCCTAAAAAGATCACGTTTCCATTTTTTCAAGCCCAAGTATATGATGGATATTCCTCGGCAATGAAGCTTCAAAATAGCAGCGCATGATTTCATCGCGGCCTTGAGCTATGCAGCACTGGAGATAGCGTGAAATCCGAAGAGTCGGTTGCCGAGTTCCCAACACTGAGCTACGCCGACTCTTGTGAGTGCGATCAGGTGACCTTTAATTTGTCTCCCGTCGTTGTACCATCAATTTGTCTCGCCGTCATCAACGAAACAGTTCAGCTCTATAGATATAGCCCACTAAACCCCTAATGAGATAGTAGGATGGTACAAGACATTATGCATTACTTTGTGGTTATAATAGTTGGGGCATTCTTCTCCCCCTTCCTCTTTCTCTCTCTCCTTTTCTTCCCCTTTCCTTATTATTTCTTTCTAGAACGGAACGAGCCTAGAAACATTCCGTCATTCTCCTGTATGATGCAAAGTCTGAAAAGAGAACCACCAATGAGTATTTTCTGGCCAAACTACCAGCCTTTGATATAAACTCGGCTTGCTCTGCCCTTTGATGCAAGACCCTCCAAGTGTCCCTTGTTTATGAAAAGAGGAATATGGAACAGAGAAATGAATCACACGCACACCTAGAGCATCATCTTACACAAAAGGGAAATAGTCCATCCCGGTCAGAATTAGCCCAAGCTACATTTAATTAAGCATAATCTCATACTAGTATCCCCCCAGTCCCAGCCCTACCATCATCTCCATCCTCTTTGTAAGATGACATGGACATGGTTGAATGGGCAGAGGTGAGCCGGAATTGGTGATGACTAATCGGCGCGCATTCTTAAGCAGCTTAGTAGGTGGCTTTCGATTGACGTTACTCAGCGGAAGGCCTAAGCCAAGCTTCAACTTTTAACTCCGCGAAAATAACAGGCATGGATTGTGCAAACAAAAACAAGCAGATGGTCACGAGTTGAATATCTTTGACTCAAGGAGGAACAACCCGGACTGTTGTTAGCAACTCTCTCATTACTCTGACGCGATGCCGCCAAAAGTCTATGCATCTCAAGCTTGTCGAGCCTGTCGGTACATGATCCACTCCTTCATCGCCTCCCATCCGTATCCCTATCCAACGGCCTGGGTGCTGACGCCATTCATTACAGTCGCCTGAAGAGAAAATGCACTCGGGAAGTCCCTACATGTGCTCTGGTTAGTCACTCCCTCTGCGGCAGCTTCATTGGCTCGCGTCCCGGCAACTAACGGCCATGGCAGTGCTACCGCCTCGGCAAGACCTGCGAGTACGCTGAAACTGCAGTCTCGGACTCAACCATTTCTACCAGGCTTAGTCACATTGAGAGTATTCTCCATGTTGATGGGGTCTCTCCGTCTAGGAGCCTGCCGGGTATCAGTCCTGCCGCCTTCTTCCCCAGACCGGCAGAGGCCTTTCCGCTGCCCTTTTTCCTGGATTCGGAGTATTTGTCTCCCCAGGGGCTCAACTCTCTCTCGTGGAGTCAACATCCACAGCTTCATCAAGTAGTGGCCGAACATCTTGACGATGATCGAGTGGCGCTCTGTGAGGAGCACCTCAAGACGGTGCATAAATGGCTGCCCATAGTCAGCCGGAAGCGCCTCCTCAACGAGCTGAATAGCGATCCAGCGGAAGTCGACGGCTGCCTTGCCATTTTCCTCCTGTGCATCAAAGCATTCAGCACAAAGGATGGAGAGTGTGCCAAGACCTCATCGTGGTATCTGCTGGCTAGATCACTTTGTTCCGAAGCAGAATCAGCGGGCTTTGTGTCCCTAAGGCTCGTCCAGTCTCTCGTTCTGCTAGCAGTCTACGAGCTGTCGCATGCCATCTATCCCGGCGCATACTTGACGCTTGGGCGCGCGTCGAGACTAGGTATTCTTTTGGGTATACATGACCGAAAAAACAATCAATTGTTTAAGCCCGCAGAGACCTGGACCCTTCGGGAGGAGCAACGCAGGACGTCGTGGGCGATATTTCTGCTTGACAGGTACTTGCCTCTTTGTCACTTCTGTTCAGTACATCTAATGCCGTCTAACGCCCATTCTCAGGCTTATGAATATTGAAACAAATCTACCATTTACCGTTCCCGAACCTGTTCAAGACGAGCTGTTGCCAATCAACGATGAGGACTGGGACGAAGGGAAAATTGTTCCCAGCGAGCCGCTCTTCACCATGTCCTTTAGCAGCCTGACCTCTGTGGGCTCTTTCGCAAAGATGTGCCAGGCCGCCCACATGCTCGGCAAAGTCATGTCTCACAGGGCGAGCAAGCGTTCCTTGCAGGATGTTGGGAGCCTCCTCCCGGAAGCCGTATCCCTTCATTCAGCGCTGTCGGCGTTGCATCTCTCCATCAAAGAATACATTTCCGGAACAACATCTTGCGACTTTTCCATCTCTGGCATCATTTCGCTTTCCTTGTGCTGCTCTGCTCAGCTTCTCCTCTACAACATGTATGGCTGTAACGAGCCGCTCGTTCTTATCGAGCAAAGTCGGATCGCCATGGAGACGGAGATGCAAAGCGTTAGCCTCCATGGAATCAAATCCATCTCTTTTGACGTTATGCCGGCCATTGCGCGCGCCAATATCGAATGTCCCCTCATAGCGCAATGCCTATATCACGTAGCGATGGAGTGTGCGTGGTTTGTGCGAGAAGATCATGAGCCACAGATGTACAGCGCCTTGGAGGACGTTGTGCGAGAGCTAAAGTCTACTGGAGAAAAATGGAGTATTGCAATGGAGTATCTTGCGCTGTTGCAACAGGCTGGTGTTTTGAGCCTAATCACTGTTGACACGGATGCATCTTCCACACTAACCCCATCATCTGGATAATTATAGTCCATCTTGTGTGGCGAGTCACGTGGATTCCTTTTCTGTAAGATGTTTTCGATACGAAGCTAAAATATGATGTAGAGAGAATTGCTAATGATGAATACAGCTATTTTGAATAATAACCTAACGCTGGCATACCTTGAACAATCTCAGCACTACTCATACGTCCGTCGACTTTGCCACCTCAGCCATCCTCTCATACCCTTTTTGCAACTCGCCAAGCGTCTGTCCATATAGTCCATAACAATCTGACCCCAGTTGGACTCTCAGGGCCTTGCTCCTGTCATGCTGGACCCAGATGCTCTCAAAGAGGCCCTGGCTCTCAACAGCATCCACTACCCTGTTGCCAAACTTGGCCGGATCTCCATTCACCAGAGTCAAGTCTTTCGACGCCTCGCCTATAAAATCGATCCAAGCTTGGATTGGCTGCTTGTAGTCTTCTGAAATGCCGCCATCTGCCTTGGAGTTGTTGCCCGGGAAAGGGGTTCTAAACCCTCCAGGCTCAATAATCATAGTCCTAATGCCATGCGGCTCCAGCAGAGTAGCATAGGACTCGGTCAGAGACTCGGTCGTCGCCTTTGCAGCGCTGTAAATCATTTGCTCTGGCCGGGGGGCAAAGCCGAAGATGGATGATATGCTGATGAGGGTGCCGGTTCTGTTGCGACGTAGAGTCGGCAGCAAGGCTTTCCACACACGGATGACGCCCAGCAGATTAGCCTGCAGGTACTGCTGGATTTGGTTATCGCTCATGTCTTCTACCGCTCCGATCAAAGTGCTTCCAGCGTTGTTCACAACGACCCAATGCGCCGACTCCTTCTCCTTGCCGAGCCGCTGCTCTTCTTGCGCGACTACCCCTCGTATGGTCTGCTCAGCATCGGGCTGTCCAACGTCCAGCTGGAGCCATTGGCCGCCAAGCTTGGCGAATTCTGGGTGCTCAGAAGAAGCCTTTTCGACATTCCGCCCCGTGCCAATGACACGATGACCAGCACGGAGGGCGCTCAGGGCCATGTTGAGGCCGAGGCCCGAGGACGCGCCCGTGATGAACCATATTTTCTTGGTCAAGACAGCGGATGCCATGGTTTTGCGTGCTTTGAAACAAATTTGATCAAAATTTCAGGACAAGTTGCGTCAGTTGGAGAAAGATACAGCGAAGCAGGGGGGGAGTCGGTAGCCCTCTTATATGAGGCCAACCATCACACTGTACCACGTCAATATCCATCTTTAAATGGATCAAATGTACAAATGAGGTCATTTTGGTTCTGTCGACTTCTTTTGATAGGTAATTGAACCATTGTTGAATCCCTTTCGACACCCGCGATCCGCCTCTCTGTCCGCTCTGGGGTCCGCTTCACGCTACACCTCTGGTTCTGAATCCCATCAACTTTAGGTAATCAGAATCAAGTTGCCAAGAAATGGATTCGCATCTCAGATCCTTTGAATAAGGCTAGATCCAAACTACAAGACGTCCCTGCTATCGATACCACGGGATCGTGTAGCTCCCGCTTGTGGCCGCCGAGCAAGCGGACGGAGGGCGGACGCGAAGCGGATCACGGCGGAAGATTCCGCCTCGCTCATGGAAGATTACGGGCAGTGCGAACTGACACGTGCGTACGGCCTCGCTGCCTCCCCGTCTCGTTGACGAATAGACTCGTCGATGGCCGCGGAAATAGCTTCTGAATGCTACAGCAATTAATAATCTGGTTGATTTGTGGACGGTCCATTTCCGCCCGTGGCATGATTCACCATTCCGTTCTTGTTCAATTGATCTAGATCTGATTATGCAGATGGGGCTGGGGCAGCTGCATGAACTGCTCTGCGATGGGTATAAGAGTCGGTAGCGGCTCAAAGACTTTTGACGGGTCCAAACTCTTCAAGTCAGGCTCTTCAATACAACAAAAGATTCACTTTTAATAATTTCCAAAAATGGCTTCAACTAAGCTGATTGTCGTATTTGGCGCTACCGGCAACCAAGGTGGTTCGGTTGCCGACGTCTTCTTGTCTGCCCCTGGCTGGCGAGTTCGGGCTCTTACACGAAACGCTTCGAGCGCCAAAGCCAAAGCCCTCGCCTCCCGCGGCGCAGAAGTCGTTGCCGCCGACATGGACGTCCCGTCGACGCTCGAGCCTGCTCTTCAAGGCGCAAATGCCGTCTTTCTCGTCAGCGACTTCTGGGGCCTATACGGAGACCCAGCCAACAAGGACAAGGCCAAGCCAGGACAAGGGCTCAACGTATGGGCCGCGGACCACGAAGTCCAACAACTGAAGAACGTCATTGACATTGTGGCAAAGCTCCCGACCCTGGAGCGCTTTGTCTATTCGTCGCTTTCGAACGCGACGAGGTGGTCCTTTGGGAAGTACACTCATGTGTACCACTTTGACTCCAAGGCCAGGGCCGAAGACTACGCAAGGGAGACTTATCCCGAGTTGTGGGCGAAGACGAGCATCTTCCAGGCTGGTTGGTTCCTGAGCAATTTTACCACTAACCCGATTTTGGAGTTTGTCAAGGTAAATAAGCGTCCTGTATGAATCTACTGACGAGTGCTGATCATCGTCACAGGGAGATGATGGCGTTGTCCGATTCATTGGCAACCTAGATGTAGATGTTAAATTCCCCTTTATTGCCGCCGAAGAGGATTCGGGCCACTTTGTCAAGGCTCTAGTGGAAGAGCCCGCTGGCAAGAACGTCATCACCTATAGAGAGTGGCTCACTCTCCGAGAGGTTATGGCTATCCTTTCCCAGGTAATCGGTATTCCGACCGAAGCCGTGCAGCTGCCAGAGGGCCAGTCCAAGGTTACAGAGCCAGCCGAGCTCAAGTTGGAGCTGGACGATAATTTTGCGTATTGGAACGAATATGGCTATGAAGGGCGGGCTGATCCTACCGTTATCCATCCGAAAGACGTGAGTGTCTCTTGTGTTCAACTATCCGTGTATTGACGCTGACATTGGAGCTCTTAGTTGCCGACCCTGGCTAAGCTTGATACCGTGTTTGACTATTTCAAGAAGCAGGACTGGACCAAGCTGAAGGCTTAGACTAAAGAGACGGATGCTACAGCCGTTGGTTCGCCGTTGGGCTTGAACATGGTATAGTCAGACTGTCGAATAAGTTTGTAGTTATTGTGGAAGCAACTCAACGAATAGCAACGTTGGCCAACACAATCTATTCAACAGAGCTTGTAATATGTTGTGCACGCTTCAGGAACTCTGATACCATGAAACCATGGCTCTCTTCTTGTACACCATTTCCCCTCTAGCATCTTGCCATAATATTCGGCGCCTCGTAAAATGTGCTAATTTGGGGCGGATAAAATGATCGAGACCGAGTTGCGGCCAGACACTAGATACACAGCACATTCCACAGCCCCATACGTGGACAAGGCCATCAAAAGTAAATTTCAACGCACAAATTCCAATGACTCACCTAAAGAAAAAAAATATTTGGACCTCGGAATTCCATCAACAAGGCCAAAAAATGAAATCTGATGACACCTGAGGGATTCGAACCCTCGCCTATTACTAGACCGCGAAGCAAGATAGATCCTGAACACGGCGCCTTAGACCGCTCGGCCAAAGTGCCTTTGATTGGTTGTTGTTGGGGAAGTGAGGCGACAATTCAATTTTGAAGCTGGAATGGGTGTGGAGACGGGCTGCGTACCCTAGACCTGGGAGTTGGGAGGGCGGGAATTGGAATTGCAAGGCAGTGAGAGAGTGATGTGGAGAAGATGAGTTAATGAGAATATAGACTGAACATTAATGTGTATCTCATAGTGAATTATTGATCATCTCAGTCATTGGTGGATTGGTTGTTGGAGAGTAGACACTTGAGTAATGATCAGAGTATAAGAGCGTCAGAGTGGAGAAAAAAGAGAAGAGTTCAAGAGCACGCGACAGCATCAGACACCAAGCTCTACTGATCACAGCCTAAGAATTGTAACTCCGTGCTTGTTCTATAGTATATATATGACTATTTGGCACAGATGGTTACTTGATTAAAGAAATATCTCTAGGCACATTGATGGACAACCAATCTTTCTGTACACGTCATTCCAATCGCTCGTTGCAAGTCTATTTTTGAACTGATGAAAGACGTTGCAATGAACTCTTTGACTCGCCACTTTATTATTCACTGGTCAAAAATATTTGGTTTACATCTCCGCGGTGTGAAAGACTCTCTCGAGACTCCGTCAACGAGAGGCAAAAAAAAGAAAGACAGCAGCAAAAAAAAGTCAAAAAAGAAACATTAAGCTCCTCCGGGAAGGCTCGAACTTCCAACCTCCTGATTAACAGTCAGACGCGCTAGCCAATTGCGCCACAGAGGAGATTTTGCTTGTTTCCGAATCGTCTTAACCCATTATGAAAATGTTTCAACAAACAAAACGTCAAGCCATCTCTGGAACTAACTCGTCCTTGTTCACGCTCAGTTTCCTGTTGGGGCTAGTTTTGCGAGACGAATCATTTGTTAAAAAGAATAGAGAGTTGAAATTTGATACAAATATTCCTAGGTACCCTGTATTTACCTGCTTTGTACATGTATGAACAAACGCCGCCCAATCAAACTCATGCCAACATGTTGTGTGTCCCTCCTTGAGACAAACTACCTCTTGTACAAGGCAATATCCAATCCCAAAGGCTTCCTCAAGAAGCCCTCGCGCGTCAGCATCGGCCCCTGCAGAACCTTGGCACCATATCTTCTCGCCCAAGTGGCCGCAATCAGCTTCATCTCCATCTCGGCCACGTTTCTGCCGACACACGCTCTGGGGCCGTGGCTAAAGGGGATAAACGCATCCTTTTGTCGCTGGGTCACATTGGCCCATCTGTCGGGGTTAAAGTCCTCGGCATCGGGGCCCCAGATCTCGGTGGAGTGGTGCATCGTGTAGGTGGGAACGCTGAGGACGGTGCCGGCCGTGAAGAACTCGCCGCAGATGGTGACGCCGGGCGACTCAGGGGGAACTTGACGAGGGAGGCCAATGCCGGAAGTCGAGTGGTGGCGGAGAGTCTCGTTGATGACGGCCGCCAGGTAGGGCAGATCGCGGACCATTTCGAATGTGGGAACATGGACGCCCTTGGGAATGGCGGCATCGAGCTCGGCCTGCATCTTGTCGAGGACGCCGGGCGTGCGGACGACATAGTTTAGCAGCGCGCATGACGAGTTGGAGGTGGTGTCGCTGCCGGCGATGAGCTGAGTGAGAGCCTCTGCTGTCAGCTCTTCTCTTCCAAGAGGCTCGCCCTTGTCGTCACGGCCTTCCATCAGCCGAGCGAGGAGATCCTTGCGTTCAACGTCGGGAGGGTTGTCGATGCGTCGCTTCACGCAGGCAATGGCGATTCCGGCAAGATTCTGGATGGCAGCGAGGCCGTTGCTATAGAAGGGATCCGGAAGATACTTGGCATAGGGCTTCAAGGCCGGGAAGCAGCCCAGAGTTGCGCTCACTTCGCCGCGGCGGTTGAGAATTTCAATGGCGGGTGCGTAGATGGGCGGGCTGTCTGGAGCGTCTCGCACTTCGGCAAGATCAACTCCCTTTTCAAGCATGCCAAAGGGAGCGCCGAATGCGAGGTCGCCAATGACATCAAAGGCAAGATAGTTGAACCAAGGAAGACAGTCGATGCGAGCTTCCTTGTTGCCATTCTGGTCTTTGTACTGGCTGGTGTCGACCAGACGATCCATCTGCCTGACAAAGAGCTCGAGGTTCTGATGGATATACGGCTCAAACTGACCAATGGACTTTACGGAAAAGGTGTGAGAAACCATCTTTCGCTTGCGAGTGTGTTCCACGCGGTCGCGCGTGTTGAAGAGGCCGCGGCGAATCGAAACAAAGGCATCGTAGAATTCACTGCTGCCAGTCAGCACTCAAACGCATGCAAAAGTCAGTCTGAAAACAAGTGAGTGAGCCGTACGACTTCAAGAAGCCATTGCTGTGGCCGTAGACGAGGTTGATGGCCTCGTCATCGGCAACGGAGACGTGGTTTGGCTGGATCCGCACAAACTTGCCCAGCTTCTTGTGTAGCTTGTCGACAGTGGCGTATCGATCGCCCCGACGACAGACGGACAAGAGCCAGAGATTTGAAAACTGCGCTGGAAAGGGAGCTGCAAACCGGCGCAGCGGTCCGTATGTGACAAAGTACTGGTAGAGATACGATGCGACCAGCGCCCCAGCAAGAGCAACAATCGCCCAGGGCGACAGGGCGTATTCGATCAGCGCCATGATGGCGGTTGTCCTTGACTACTCGGCACAGTGATTTGTTGCGAGTGAATGAATCAACCCGGCCAGGGAGAAGGATGGACAATCAATGCGATGCAGCTTTTTCTTGTTAGGGGGAAGCTCTCTATATGCAGCCTAGCCCCCGGGGATGCGGAGACGGCGCCTCTTTTTGTCGTCAACGGCGCTGACCAACCGACGGCGGTAGGGCTTATGGAATGCGATGCCGTGAGGATCGCTGGATGGCGATTCGACTCTTGTTGTTTCGGCTCTCGTCACAGACAGAACAGGCACAGCTCCGTCCTACTTTGGATGTCGATGGGCGGCACAACACCACGAATGTCCGGGACAAGATGCCTCGAACCAGCCGTTGATCCCTTATATATACCACACCAGGTAATAGTATATACCACCCATCACACGCAGCCAATACCGTCGCCCATGAAACTAAACATCATCGCGTCCTAGTCTCAAACCCCGCAATCTGCCCCCCCCCCAGACGCCACGGGGTAAATCAAACCGGTAGACAGTAGCGGCTTCTAGCATGGCCCAGCTATGGAATCCTCACGTCTGGCACAAGGGCTGGGCCGGTTTACCCACCTTCCGCAGTGGAGGGGGCTGCTGCGATCGCTCCGAGGCCCCGAGGGATCGTTGGTCCGGCATGCGGTGAGATTCTCTGTGCTGTGTTGCTTTTCCAAAAGGGTTTCTGGTGCCCTTCTCGCTCTTTGGTGCTGCCTCAGGATACTGGCTGTGACTCCGCGGGTATTCCGTGCCTGGCCGTTCTGCAGGGAGAGGCGAAAATGAAAAGAGTCTCGGTAAGGGAGAGCGGGAATGGCGAAATTGGTTATGCGGTGCGGCTGATTGGCTGCATTCTGCGGCATACTTGCTTGATGTCTTGCCAACCTCGGCGCCGCTGGGCTTATGAGAATCATCCATGCTTTGTAGGATAACCGGCATGTAGGAAGAGGATTACCAGCATGGATTACTGGGTAGTATCGGGATTTTGATAAGATGTAATCAAGATTGCAGATGTAATCAAGATTGCATTCTGGATCCGTGTCGCAAAGGCAAAAAAGGAGAGTTTGTTGGTCGAGCTCACTGAGACAAGACGGTGTGGCGAGCATCCTGTATGAAGCCATCCGACATCGCGATGCGCACATGCTATGACGCGTATTTCTACAGTGATATCATGTATGATGGCATAAAGCATACACGTCAGTATCTGCTCTTCACTTGCGTATAATTTTACACAGTTTTCGCGTGGAAAGCAAGATATAACGGTAAGCTGATGTGATGGTGTTGCGATACACACAAGTCATCTGCGAAAATGTATTCCACATCGTATCCGCCATGACGCTACAAGTTCAGTTGCGAGCACCATCCCCCCCCAGGTCAACATTTGCATCTTTCTTGTTAGCATAATGAGGGACTTTAGACCACTGTTGAATAATTTGCTCAATGCCTCATGAGCTTCTTCAAAGCCCAAAGTACACCGGCGAGATCCCGTTACGCCCACATCGTCGGTTGTATCGCCAAAACACTCTGGAGCCAAGTATAACGAAAACCTCCCCAAGAATAGTCCTCCCTCCCCTATTATGCAGTTCCTCCTTCTTCTACCGAACTTAGCATCCGTTGATTAGTCGGTGGAGTCGCCGAGTCACGTCCTTGGAGAAGACTCCGCACCTGAACCACCTTCGGCCCCGGTTCTCCAACTGCCCCCTTCCGAGCTCCTTATGATCTTCGTCCTGTTGTTGTTCCTCCCCTAGGAATCGCCTGCAGGCGGCTTCTTCATCGTCGACGTCTTCCAGAACTTCCATTTCCCCTCCGCGGACAAACTCCAGCACATTGACGGTTGGGAACATGACGTAGTCTAGATGGCTGGTGATATTCAAGCACGAGTCCGTCATCTCATCTTCCTCTTCCTCTTCCTCTTCCTCTTCTCTCTCAATCATAGCAAAACCACCTTCTTCATTTCCATGATTGTGGTCTTTTGAGCCTCTGTTCTCCGTGTTGTTCTCGATGTTTTCATTTTCCGTCCGGAACACCGGCTGGCTTTGCTCATGGCTGCATGATTCCCCTCTTTTGCCACTCTGAATTCTAGCATCCAAGATCTGAAAGTAGCCAGAAAATGTCGCGTCTTGTAGACTGGTTTGGCCGTCATGTACCGGATTGAGAGAAGAAGACGGTTGTCGAGTTGCTGACAGGCATGGACTGACATGATCCGACATGAAAGGATCAATTCGATCAACGACTGCGTTGAATACGTAATCGCCAAGGTTGAAGGATCCTTTAAGAAAACAATTTTCATCATCATCATCATCATCATCCTTGTTGTCCTCATCATCTGCATCATCGCCAGAATCATGTGATGGCGGTATGTGTGTGTTGGCAAGTGATCGTCGCGGCCTCTCCGACTGCTGAGGGGGAAATTCGTCGTCACTATCATTTACCCATTCCTCCATATTTGGATTTGTGGATATAGGCTTGGAAAAGTAGCTACTAAATGTGAAGGGTATGCTTCGTGAGGCTGCTTCTGCAAGAAGATCGCCAGGACTACTTATTGATTCAGATCTCGGCTTCCTGAATGTGTAGATTTGGTCCACGTACCTGGTTCTCCACGACAACTCCATTTCATCGATGTCGTCGGCGATGCGGTCTCGATGGTGGGTATTTCAGTCTGTGTATCGACTCGAAATGTGCAGCTGTCTACTAGAGTTTGTCAGCTTTCGCGCGTGTATTGTTGTTCAAGACGATGACCGTGGCACACAAAAGACTAGGAGATTCGAGTCTATCAGCAATGCTTGTCTTGATAAACCGATGACGTCTAGGTCGATCAATTGCAACACTGTCTTCAAACTTGACAGACAAAATAGACCTCTCATCTCTCTTTTATCCCTGCAGGACAAGGCTTCGCGATGTGCCTCGAACGCGGTCGAAAGACGACAAACAGAAGTCGGCAAGAAGGAAACCTGGGCAGATGGACTTACTCTTAGGAATCGTATTCTTTTAATCAAAACAACGATGACTGGAACAAGAGTCGGTTGCTGATGCTTTGCTTCTGCCATAGAAAAGTTGCGAGGAAATGAAATTGCAAAGGGGAAAGAAAAAAGCAAGAAGGGCATGGAGAGACCAAATTCACATAGCCAAAGTGGCTAGACGAAAATTTCTGTTGAAGCAAAGTGAGAATGAACGCTGGTCAGCCGCCATCGGTCCGTTGTGGCAGTTCCAAGGTTGCCATATTATCTGAACAGCCCGCGCCTAAATAATGGGGGGCTGGTATCACAGATGAACACACTGAGATCTTGGGCTGTTTGTTTCGTCATCCAAGATGCAATGCCGTAGATTCTGAGTAGACATCTTTACGTTAACATACCTAGGTACTATGCAATACGGCCTTGATTTGAGACCAGTTGTTGCTAGAAGCAATTCCGGAGTCAATTTCAGTCTGGCATAACAAAGTGTATAGAATATGTGCGCTACTTACGTAGAATTGAAGAGCAAACGAGAACTTGAGACATAATTTCGCCAAAAGTGCCACGAGTGACAGATTGCATATTTAGGTACCTACGCAATGGGAATATAACAAGATTGCGATGTGGATGGTTGGATGGATCTGTCTTGGCCTCACAACCAATATGTCATGTGCGTATCAAGTTATCATGACGCAAAAGCAAAAGCACCTTTATGATAAAGTCAGAAATAGCAGCTTTTTGTTCATTGGAACAGAAAAGCTCTTCGATATGTCTTTTTCTTGTATTGTTTTTCTAAAAAACGCAGTCCTTTGATGCGTATATTTTTTTGCACCCGCACTAAACTCCCCCCTTTCACTCTTCAGCCCACCAAAACTTTACGCATTCAATCCTTTTCGCAGCAACAAACTGATTTGCGCCACGCTCTCCTCCGTCGTCTTCTGGCTCGCCATCAGATACAGCACGTTTCCAAGGACTCTGCAGTGCACGTTCCACGAGCCATTGGCACCCTCCGCATCGCCTGCCATGAGGCCATCCCGAAGACTCTGCGCGGCGTCGCTAAAGTATCCCGTGCTGCCCGCTGCATCCTTGACGTGGATGGCGACAATGCTGCCGAGAGCCCAGATGCCAGCTACACGATCCGTCTGACGAGAGAGATCCTCCACCAGAGTTCGCGGCCAGGTCGACCAAATGTCTACCGCGGGCTGGCCACTTGCGGAGGAAGCCTCAGGGGTCCAGCCTTGCGACTTGGCCCAGTTCCACGATCCGCCGTGGTCCATCCTTTGCAGTTCCTTGACGGACTCTGCGGCGACCTGGCAGCCTACGGGATGGGCCGTGTAGCTGTGCCCGTGAAGCAGGGCATCAGTCTTATCCGGAGAATTAAACGCCTGGAAAATATCCTCTGACGCAAGCGTCGTGCAGAGCGGAACCAGACCTCCAGTGAGAAGCTTTGCGTGGACGGAGATGTCGGCATATGTCTCAAGGAAAGAAGACGACGTGAAGCGGCCAAGACGGTAAAGACCAGTGAAGACCTCGTCAAAGATGATGGGAAGGCCGGTCCACGCGGTGGGACTGCTGGGAGATTCTTCGATGGGCGCGTTTGGCTTGCGGAAGAGGTCTGGAGATTTGCGAACAACGTTGACGAGGGTGCGCTGGAAGAGAGGATCTCTGCAAAAAGTGCGTGAGTTAGCGATTGGCTCACCGTGTACTGATAAAACTGTTGGAGAGAGATGCTTACACCAACGCCATGCCTCCAGCGCCGAGAACGACGGGCTCGATAATGACCGAGCCAAATCGACGGCCCTGCTTCTGGAGCCTCTCCAACGTCTCTCGAATAAAGGCTTCGTATCGAAGATGGTGACCCCTTTGTTCTCTCCCACGAACATCAAAGATTTCCGACAGCGAGCCAAAGTCTGCGTCTTCGCCCAAAGCCTGCCTCAGCTCTTCAGGCACATTTACACGCCACTTGCCGCCGACGCACAAAACAGTCGGATAGTCAAACCAGTGTCCTTTGCCGTCATACCACTCAACCTTTTCGTTGTATCCACTCGGCTCCGAGCAGTCCATGGCGCCAATAGTATCGCCGTGGTAAGAGCCCTTGAGGCCAACAACTCCGAGCTTCTCCTCAGCGGCCCATCCATATCGGAGCTTGGCTGCTCGGAGACCCATCTTGAGAGCGACCTCGATGCCAGTGCTGCCATTGTCAGAGAAAAAGACTCGACTAAGTCGCAGACTGTTCATCCCCTTGAGCAGTCTTGAGGCTAGTTCCGCGGCGGGACGATGGATGCCACCGGCGAACATGACGTGGCCGTAGCGACCGGCGGCGTAAGCGGCAGCAAGGGTGAGCTTGGGATTGGCATGACCAAGACCCTGAGTCCACCAGGAAGCAGAGCCGTCGAATGAGGCTCGGAGAAGGCTGTCGGTCTGTGAGGTTGAAGAAGGGGCCAGCGTCTGGAAGTAGTCGCCGTGGGCTGAGTCTATGACATTAATGTCCTTTGGAGTAAAAAGACTGTGCTGAGCAAAAGGATACCATATGTTCTGCAGGGCTTCAGTGGCCATGGAATTGAGGGACGCAATACGCTCCTCGTGACGGCTGTCCAGATGGGAAATGATGTTGGTCGTGTTTCCCTCCTGGGATTGCTCTTCATAATACTGCGACATTGCTCGGACATCCTCCTCGAGGCTTGATTTCCTTTCCGGCGGTTCAGTCACGCCCGCGACAGGCACATTGTGATGTTCCGCAAAGTATTCTGACAGATAGGCAAAGTTTTGATACTTGTCCTCCTTGAACAGCACCACTGATTCAACATCATAGCCTCTCATGCGGAGTGACTCAAAGGCCGATATCGTCTGAGAGATGCCTCCCAGACGAGAGTCTCCAACAAGAACAACTGGCAGTCGAAGCGGTGCGTATAGATCCGCCTGAGTTGTGCCCGAGGGGCCGGGAGAGTGAACGCCCCCTGCGGTTTCGACAAAGAGCCATTTCCTGCCCATGTTGGCGCACTGAGCTGCGTAGTCTCGGCATTGGAAGAGAAGAGTGTCATTCGAGGGAATTGTCTAGGATGAGATATTTGCACAATGAGATGAGGTATAACCAAGGTGAGATGCTTCTTATGAAGCCGTGGTGACTTACGGTGTTGGAGACCCGAGCTGCAATGTGTGGGCTAACTGGGATTTTATACTGAAACAGAGTCTTGTTGGAGACGTTCGGGGCGAATTTCGAAATGTGACTACACGGATAACGAATGGGTCAACCAACAGCACAACACCATCAAATTCAAAAGTGTTGGATCGACATTTCCATCATCTACTCGTGTGTCAACCGCAATTCCACAAAACACACACTCTCTCTCCTGACAAGGACCATGACCTACACCGATCATCAGCCTCGCCATCCGGCCCCGTGGAAACCGGCTTCAGAAACGCTACGCCGCCAGGGCTCCGTCTCGCAGCAGCCTTGCACAGCAGCGTCGAGAAGACCGTCTTCCCCACCTCGGTGTTGGCACCAAAGATCTGGTACGATCGCAGCGACCGCCAGAGCGGCGATGCCAGTGGCGGCGGCGGCACTGGCATATCAGACGAACAAGGAATGTGAAAGACTAATTGGTTATTCTGCCAGACAAACCAACAGTCTTGCAAGATATTCCTTGTTCAACCTCAAAGAGCCTAGAAACGAGATACTGAAGGGGGGGGGGGATGAGCCAAAGATGGAATGGGGAATTACGCCCAAAAGGGTAATGGCGGGATACGAAACAGCTTCAAGCTTGCTTCCCATCTCACATTTCATTTTTTTCTTACTCCGTACAGTTTCTTTTGTTGGGGGGGCCCTCTGCCGATCTCCGTTGACCCATTCTGGAGCGGAGCTTGACTTTTTTTCTCCAGCTGAGCCGAGAAGGAAACTAAACAGAAGCTTACAAGCTCCCCAAAGCCATCGATCCGGGGCGGCTCAACGATCAACTCGAAATCCCTCACTGTACCGGTCTCCGCGGGACAGCTTCTCAGTCACATTTGCCCCAACGCGGACAAGCGGCAATTCAAATCGATTCCCATGATTACGGTATTCGATTGGCAATTTTTGGTACACTGGGAAGATGACGGCCAAAGTGGATATTTGGGGGGGTTTTATCTACCTAGTGTAGACATGTGATGGGTGGTTGATGTATTTTCTGCATGGGACGCCGATACAGGCCGCAGTTGACTGCATCTCATGTTCGGCTTTGTCTATGAACTAACCAGTTGCGTTTACAGCAAGGGCGTGCAGTCAATTGATCTGCATTGAACAGTACCAATAGCAAACATTCAGTTTGAAGGAATCTTCCAATTGAGCTCCATCAGCAACTCCAAACAGGAGAAGAAAGAAAAAAAGTCAACTATGCCTCCCAACCTCGACAACACCCTCGCCGCCATCCTCTCATCCCGCCTCTCTCAGGGCCGCCTCCGCCGCCTCACCATCCCGTCTCCCAGCTCTGTCGATTTCTCTTCAAACAGCTACCTGTCACTCTCCTCCCATCCCGCCGTCAAGGCCGCCTATGTGTCATTCATCCTGCCCCATCTGCAGTCGTCCAGCCCCGAAGCCGGCTTCGGCCTCGGATCCGGAGGCTCGCGCCTGCTCGACGGCAACTCGGCCTTTACAGAGGCCCTGGAAAGAAAAATTGCCGAGTTTCACGGGGCAGATGCAGGACTGCTGTTCAACTCAGGGTTTGAGGCTAACACGGGGCTCTTCGCCTGCGTGCCGCAAAAGGGAGATGTCATTGTATACGACGAACTGATCCATGCAAGCGTCCATGATGGAATGAAACTAAGTAGAGCGCAAAGAATCGCCTTTGCGCACAACAAAGTATACGATGCAGCCACGTCTCCTGCATCCAGCAAAAACCCAAGCCTAGACTCTCTGTTGAAAAGCCTAGCAGAGGACACCCAAGTATCAAGCGGCAAGAAAAACATCTTCATCGCGGTGGAAGGTGTCTACAGCATGGACGGAGACCTCGCACCTTTACAAGAAATCGTCGAATGTGTCGAGAAGAGACTACCGCAGGGCAACGGCTACGTGATTGTCGACGAGGCACATTCCACGGGGATATTTGGCCGCCAGGGACGAGGTCTCGTCTGCCAGCTTGGGCTCGAAGACAGGATATGGGCGCGCGTACATACTTTTGGCAAGGCCATGGGATGTTCTGGAGGTTAATTTTCTCTTCAACCTTTTTCTCTGAGTATGTATGTAATACTAACACACGCCGCAACAGCCATTGTCCTCTGCTCATCCACGACAAGATCCTACCTCATCAACTACGCCCGCAGCTTCATCTACACCACAGCCATGGCCTTTCCCGCCCTCGCCAGCATACGCACAACCTACGACTTCCTCGCCCAGGGCCACGCAGACCCTCTTGTCCAAACCTCCAGTCACTCATCCGCCACATGCACACACTTCTCACCCAGCTCATTGAGCGGCACGGCCCGTCACCAGAACTCTTCCGCATCGACCCCGAGGCACCGCAGTCGCCCATCATGCCGCTGCTTACGAGCCGGGCAAGGAACCTGGCGCAGTACTGCCAGGAGAGGGGCTTCACTGTGAGGCCGATTGTGGCGCCTACGGTTCCGGCGGGACAGGATCGAGTGAGGGTGTGCTTGCATGCCGGGAACACGGTGGAACAAGTAGAGGGACTGTGCAGGGCAGTGGAAGAATGGGTGACGGGCGCTATAAAGAGTAAATTATGATGATGGAGACATGCATCTGTATAACAAGTGTATGTATGTATTTATATATTGATGATAAGGCTCACTAAGACGGCCTCTATGCCATCTTTCCTGTGACAATGATTCTTTCTGGGCTCTCTTTTTCATGTATTCTTCTCACAAGACATCTCAAGACTTGTACTTAGGCCTCCACCGGCTTCTTGTCAAAGCTCTTCATGGGCTCCAGTCCCCATCGGCCAAACATGGCGCTGTCCTCGTCCCAGCCATTGCACTCCGTCGTCAGCATCTTCTCTCCGGTAAAGATGGCGTTGGCACCAGCCATGAAGCACAGCGCCTGCTTCTCCTCCGACATGGTCTTGCGGCCAGCAGCAATGCGGATAATGGTCGCGGGCATCAGCAGACGAGCCGTAGCAATGGTGCGCAGCATGCTCGTAAAGGCAATGGGCTCGCGATCGCCAAGCGGCGTTCCCTTGATGGGCACCAGAGCGTTGACGGGGAAGCTCTCGGGGTGTTTGGGGAGCGTGGAAACGGTGTGCAGCAGACCAACACGATCCTCGGATGACTCGCCCAAGCCGAGGATGCCGCCAGAGCAGACGTTGATGCCGGCATCGCGGACGTGTCCCAGCGTCGTCAGGCGCTCGTCGTATGATCTGGTCGAGATGACGGACGGATAAAACTCGCGGCTGGTGTCGACGTTGTGGTTGTAGGCAGTCAGCCCGGCATCCTTGAGCTGGCGAGCCTGCTCGGCATCAATCATGCCCAGCGTGACACACGCCTCCATGCCCAGGGCCTTGACGCCCTTGACCATGTCGACCACGTTCTTGAGGCCCGACTTGCGGCCGCGCATGTCCCGCCACGCGGCGCCCATGCAGAAGCGCGTGCTGCCGTTGTCTCGGGCCTGCCGGGCCGCCTCCAGCACGGACTCGACCGATTCCATCTTCTTGGCCTCGAGGCCCGTGTCCTTTGCGTAGCGCGACGACTGGGCGCAGTACGAGCAGTCCTCGGAGCAGCCGCCCGTCTTGATGTTCATCAGGGTGCAGAGCTGGACCTCGCCGGGGCTGTGGAAGCGACGGTGCAGCGATCCCTGTGGCACAATCACAATCCATCGTCAGCTTGTGTTGGTGTCCAGCATCAAATCCAATTCATGTGAATTCATTCATGGGTCGTAGTTCTTACCGATTGGTACGTCAGCTCCAGCAGAGGCTGGTAGTAGATGGCGGCAATCTCCTCCCTGGTCCAGTTGTTTCGCGGCTTCGTCGCGGCCACGGCGTCTGCAAGCAGCTTCTTGCCATCCAGGCCCGACCTCTGCTGCTGCTGCCGCTGCTGCGTGCGGGGGAGGGGGAGGGGAGGGCAGCTCCAAGCTGAGGGGAGTCTCGACGGCGGTGCTGTGGCTGCGGCCGTTGAGTCTCACGGCTGCCGGAGCCTGCCAGAGCGGCCGTGAGAGGGATTGGGCCAGCCGCCCAGCTCTGAGTGATGTCGACGCCCTCATTGCTGCTGTGTTTGGGCTGTGCCTTGGGAGTTGCTGGCCGTGAGAGTTGAAGAGCAACAGCTGAGACACACACGCCCCGGCTATAGCGACAGAACGAAGTCGAGCTACTGTGCCTTGGTTTGACGGGGAGGGAGGACAGAACGGCTGATTGATTGGCTTTGGTTGACAAGCGCGCACTTGAGCTTGCCGAGCTGCGGATCCCAGCCGTATGTATGTACGGTAAATCGGAGGCGTCAGACTCGGCCCGGAGAGGAACAGAGAGGAACAGGCTGGAGAGAGAGTCACGGCAACGTTGCTCTATCCCGTATTAATACTGTATTTCCTGTCCTATCCCGCCCTAACAATCAACACAACTGCCCTGTAGCTCGACAGCATCAGCTCCATCACTCAAAGACGCTGCTCTTCTCCAATCACGCTGCACTGGCTTACCTTCTCGGACCTCCGCATTGGCGGCTCATCGCATCCAGCGGGGCCTCGACTAATTCGCACCGTCTGCCATCCATTTTGTTGGGCTGGCCCTTGTTCCTTGTTCTCTGCTGTAGCGGTTCCTCGAACGGCATAGCACAATCTGTCCGGCCGGTGTCATTTAGATGCGTAACACGATTCGAGCTAGTTCTCTGTGTACTGCAGCGATGTGATGCGATGGATGTGACGGGGCAGAAAAGACCAAGAGCCTCGGCAGGGATTCGTCATTTCGGGAGAATCAAATCCCAAACGCGCGGGTGGCTTCGGTCCAGCTTGACGCAGCAGCTCGGCATAAGCAAAGCAAAAGCAAAGCAAAGGAGAGATTTGATTTCTCTGTGTCTTTGGGGCGGCATAAAGAGGAGTCAAGATCCGTCGTCACAGTTCTTCCATTGTGGTGCCGGACAAGGTGGAAACTGCTGCTGCACAGACCAGAAAGATGAAAGGGAAATGGTGAAGAAAATTGAAGCCACTGCGGTCCGGATGATTTCAGGCCCGAATCAAAATCCAACCACTCCCGAGTTTCGACTCTGGCAAAGACAAGAGTATCAAGTGCCTGCAGTTTGGATGATTCACCATACTGTATACTGGTTCGAGGAATATGATTCCAAATCTCCGTCAGCAATGCAGCACAGGAGTCTCCAAATCTGGCAAAAGGTGTAGCTGCAGCCACTGCCGGAGATTTATTTTGGTAGGTTCTGAGTCATGCCCGCCATCTGCCAACTGTTGGATGCTGGACAATCAGATTGAGCTGAGAAGCATCTCTTGGGAGCCGGATTTTGGAATCACAGAGTCTGTTTGATGTGGTTGAATTGGCGATGCATCAATGAATCTGCGTCTTGACAGCATCAACTAAACCTTTATCATAATCAACATTGTTTGAGCTCAAGTCTCTCTCATGATGATTGTTGCTCTACAACCACGTCAAAGCGACAGCCGTATTCCACACACACAGCGATTACTTACACTCACCACCAGTCACCACATCTCTGCAACTATTTCCGCATCTCGCAACTGCTGCCCTAGCCCATGGCGTCATGCGCCTCCGTATAGCGAGCTTGCGGGGTCTTTGCACTTTGATGCTCAGCTTGTCGCATCCTGACAAACCCAAAGGCTGGATGACACAATGCGTAGCTTGGCTAGTATTCCCGCCCTGGATTTTCTATTTAGATGGCGCTGTTGCACGTCACGTCTGTTCCATTGTCCTTGTTTCCATTACCTCAATTCTTACTCTTGTATCCCCAGACTCTGTAAATAAATCATCATTAATACATATATATATATATATATTTGCTGCCATCATGCCTCTTCCTGGAGCTTCCGGATCAGAGTATGTCACTGCTTACATCCTCATCATCACCATCACCAACTCAACTCTTCACATTGAAATCTCCAGCTAACTCGCAACTCTTCACCCTCCAGCCTCTCTGAACTCGCAACTCACCTCCTCAAGCAAGGCCCCAACAAGGTCCTCCCCACGCCTCGCCGCATCCGCATCGTCTTCAACCACGCCGTCATCGTCGACACCACCAGCGCCGCCCTCGTCTGGGAGCACGATTACTACCCCCATTACTACGTCCCCGAATCCGAAATCAAAAAGGCCACCCTCAAAAATGTCCAGCCCGTCAAAGGCGAGGCCGATGCCTCCGCCCGAGTCGCCGTTGCCGAGCTGACCGTTGCCGGGCAAGACGGCATCCCTACCAAGACGACCAACCGGGTGGTGCGGTTCGACGGCAGCTGGGGAGAGCTGGCAGGCCTGGTGAGGATAGAGTTTGCCGCAGCGGGTGAGTTTTGCCTTCATATCTTCGGGCTCTTAATATACTAATCTTCATCAAAAAGACACATGGCTCGAAGAAGACGTCCCCATCTACGGCCACCCCAAAGACCCCTTCAAGCGCATCGACATCCTCCCCTCCACCCGCCCCATCGAGGTCCGCATCGCCGGCAAGACCGTCGCAAAGGCCTCGTTTGCAAACCACCTCCACGAGACCGGCCTCGTGGTCCGCTACTCACCTGCCCCTCGGCGCCTCGATCCCGCCATCCTCCGCCCCAGCACAACCACCACCTACTGCCCGTACAAGGGAACCGCCGAGTACTACGACGTCGTGGTGGATGGAAAGGAGTACAGGGACATTATCTGGTACTACAAGTCGACTCTCCACGAGAGTGCGGCCATTGCTGGACTCGTCTCGTTTTACAATGAAAAGGTGGAAATCTTGTTGGACGGCAAGCGCGTGGAGTAGGCTGATGATGTGATTTACTTTATTCACTTGTGATCTAACGACTTCAAGATGGGGATATTGGGGTAAAATGAATGGCCATATAAGCGAGATGGCAGAGGAAGAAGAAAGACAGATGCTGCCATGGTCTCGGACTACAACGTCTACAGATTCAGAATCAAGCATTGCATAGTTTAATGTCCCTCTCTAGAAAATTATTTATATAGTAAAAGTACAAGTAACCCCCATTCCCTCATATGATTCGCCATCACCGTGTATATCCAAGACATTACCTTGTAAAGGAACCCAGAAGAAAAAAAAGACGCTACATCTATTACATGCCCAAATGCTCAACCTGCATCATGCCCTCTGCACTCGTACTCACATTCACCATCGTCGACCAACAGCCGTCTTCTTCACATACAGCTGCAGCCTGTTTCCAGCACCACAGTATTCCGTAGAGTTTCCAGGGCACACAACATTACACTCGTCAACCGTCACATTCTTGCCTGGCGTAGAGCCTTCCCAGCCTGCGAGATTCACAGCGTCGCCACACCAGCACTCTTGCCCATACTCGACACCGGCGTACTTGTACTGCGCACAGTGAGAGAAGCAGACCTGAGGTGTCATGGTCGTGTCGTTATTGTAAGCCTGATTGTCCATCAGCTTGCCCGCCCAAGGCTCTGCGAAACATCCATAAAAGGTAAAGTTCTTGTTGCCCTGGAAGATGACGGGATCTGTAACACTGGGCGTTGTCGGGGTGCTAGCTGGTTCACTAGGCGCCGTTGAACTGCTAGATGGTGATGGAGTTGCTGTGGCATTTGACAAGAGCCTGTATAGCTCGAGTCTGGATCCGGCGCCGCAGAATTCCTTGTCGTTACCGGCGCAAGAGAACGAGCAGTCATCTTGATTAGCTGCCTTTTGGCTGCCTTCTTTCAAGACATTGCCACAGTAGCACTCTCGACCATACTCGGTTCCAAAGTATGCAAAGCCTTTGCAGAAATCAGCGCAAGACTCGAGCGTCATTGAGTCGTCAGCATACATCTGCTCAATGATGGCTCGATCGTTGGGCGGCTCCTCCCAGCACCCCTGGTATGCGTAACCTTTGACATACTTTTTGATCGCGGGGCCAGTAGGAGTTGCAACAGATGTAGTTGAACTCTCAGAAGCAGTGGTTGGGGGTACAGTAGTGGCGGGCACAGAGGTTGTGGTGGCCAACTTCTTGAGCTGGTACACATTGAGTCTGTTGGGACCACCACAAAACTCTGTTGAGTTGCCGTTACAAGTCATGCTGCAGTCCTCAACAGGTGCGGGAATGGACCCCTTGCCAAACAAATCATCGCACCAGCATTCTCCGCCATATTCAAGGCCGGCATAGGTGTAGCCGTCTGCCTTGCACGCCTGTAGGCAGTCCGCGACCGTCTGGTTGGCCGTCTCGATGAAACTGGCAAGAGCTCGAGCGTCTGTCGCTTCGGTATAGCATCCGATGCTTCTGTAGCCATCTTGCCCGGGATTCACAATCGGACCAGTGGGCGTCGGACTGCCAGAGGAAACACTCGTTGTAGTTGCAATCGCCGTGGTGGTCTCATCAGGGGGAGAAGTGGTGGTGGCTGTACCAATTGTAGTAGAAGCCGTCGTGGACACAATAACAGTGTCGAGTTTATACACGTTGAGACGATTCGGGCCGCCGCAATATTCGGTAGAATTGTCATTGCAAGTCATTGCGCATTCTGTAATGGGAGCAGAAACCGCTCCATCGCCAAAGAAATCACCACACCAGCACTACGACACAAAGTTAGCAAACTCATCCTTGAAACCGGTGTGCTATTCACATGACTCACCTCGCCTCCATATTCAACACCAGCATAAGTGTAATGATCAACCTTGCAGGCATCAACACACTGAGCCACAGTCCGCTTGTCAGTGTCCACTTCGTGAGGAAGAGCACGCGCGTCGGTGGCTTCGGTGTAGCATCCAATGCTAGCATAGCCATCAACCCCGGGATTGACAACAGGGCCTCCGACCGGTGGTGGAGGATTCGTGGAGCCATCTCCCGGTTGAAGGGCATCAGCAAAAACAGAAATATAGGCCGCAGTGCCATCGCCATTTCCACCGCACACCTGATTGATATCTCCGCCACAGTAGTAATTACAGTTGGAGTCGTCCACCTTGAGATTGGGAATGGTGTTGCCTCCCCAGCACTCTGTATGGTATTGGGTGCCACAGTAGGCATAATTCTTGTCAGCGCATGCAGAGACACACATGGCGTTGGTGCTATCATCACTTCCGTAAAGCTGGTTGGAAAGCTGGCGGTCTGGGTTGTTCTCCTTGTAGCATCCAATATACCGGTATCTGCCCTGGTCGCTGTTGGGCAGCAGAGGAGGGGCCTGTTCTGACACAGCCTGACAGAAGAACTGTATAAACTGCTTCCCAAGGCTCGGGTCATTCGTGTTCAAAGTCCACTGTACAGTGCCGTTATAAGGGTCGACGTCCCACTGAGATTTGGGGACGGTACAGGTGAGGGTGGCGTTCGCACTCTCTCCTGGAGCCAGCGACGTTCCCTCTGCAAGGTCTACCTGGTTGATGGCTCGAATGAGACCGGCGACGCCAAAAGGTGGCTTTGAGACGGTAAGAGACAGGTTGACACCGCCCTTTGTTGCATTGTTGGTAATGCGGAACTTGAGAGAGCGGCCATTGTTCTGGGTAACATTTCCAAAGGTAAAGGGAGTACCATTGACGTACTTTGTCCAACCAGACTCATCAGGGGTCTGAAACTCAAGCAGCGCAACGGCAGCAGGGCCGGAAGATCCAGCGATGGAAACCGTCTGGTTGCCTCCGTTGGATACAAACGTGACAAAGCCGGAAAAGGTACCGCTCTCAGAGCCATCAAACTGAATTTGGATAGCGGCACTCGATTGAGGTCCGAGAGAAGTGGGCATCTTTTGGAAAGTAAACTTGCCGACCGTCAAAATGCCCAAACCATTCCATGTTTGCCAAGGACCAGAGGAGCTGGTTGATGAATACAAAACGCTCTGGATAGCCAGAGGTCCATTTCCAAGATTATTGAGTATCAGAGTTTCTGTAACGCCGTCGGGGTCCTGCCCAGTAACAACGCCTTGAAAGGTAATCGTCGTTGGGGCGGCAGACAGTAGAGGGCCAGGGCTTTGGCCAGTTCCAGTCAGTCGGGCGTGGGTATTGGGGCTGTAGCCACCAACCCCATTCGTGGTGTTGACAACAATATCGTTTGAAATGAGTCCGACGACGGTAGGGCTGAACTTGGCTTGGACAGTAAAGGATTCCCCCTCTGCTAACTGGAGAGGCGTATTGGGAAGACCGGATATGCTAAAGTCTTTGGAAGAGTCAAGCCCAAGACCAGTAACGACAACGTCAATCAGGGCCGTGCATTCAACAGACTGGGAAGCGCTGGACGTTTTCAAATCGACATTGCCAAAGGCAACCGGAGAAGTGCAGTTGAGAGGTGAGTTGACGGGCGATCCGAAACCGTAGAAAAGGCCCTGGTTGGTACCGACGTACACGATGCCATCTCCAAAAACAGGTCGAGTGAACTTCATGACGCCCGGAATGTTGAACGAATTGATCATGTTGAGCAGGCCATTCTTGGGGACGGCGTCGTAGATGCGGAGATTCAAACCTTGAACATCCGTCACCCAAAGGAGGCCGGTTCCTGGCTGGCCGTTGAGGGATGTGGTGGTTCCATGGCTAACGCCCAGGATGTAGGCATTCGTTTCGGGAGTCGTGGCAACTTTGGTAAACGAAGCAACGCCATCGGTACATGAAAACTTGAAGACATTGGACGGGTGTTGAATAACGTTGATGTAGATGTAACCGCCTTCTAGAGGATAGACACCGGCGCCGGCGTAGACGGAGTTGTCGTTTTGGTAGACTTGAATCGCATCATCCAAATTGTTGGGCCCGTTTCTGTAGCCACCCAAGTTATCCAAATTCAGCCAGTATGTCTTGCCGCTTTTGCCAGTCACAACACCGATGCGCTTTACATCGCCACAGGCGAATTCGCTCGGCAGGATCTCGAGAGGACTGGTGCCGAGATCTTTATCGGCGCCGTCCAAAGCCTGTTTCTCCCAGGGCATGAAGAAATCCACCAGACTCAGACTACCATTCGAGTTGATTGTCATGTGAACAGCCGCCTCTTCCAGCGACGTGGGAGGATTGAAGCCCTTGACGGGAACGTTGGCCAGTTGAGAGGCGTAGCCGTTTCCAGTCGCGTACCAAATAGAGCCAGCGTCGTCAGAGGCAATGCCTCCGCCAGACATCCAAACGCCGGCACCTTTGATATCGTTTGCAACGCCCTTGCCTTCCATGGCGTAGTGCTCAACCACCTCGCCAGTCGTCTTGTCCCAGCCCATGATCCAGCCGGTGAAATTGTACTGGACGCAGTGTGACGCAAACCCACCGTATATAAACTGACCACTATGAAGCAACGCGGTTCGTTGGAGGTGAAGTCCGCCAGTGAACATTCGCAAGTCGTTGTTGCGGGCAATGATTCCATCAAGAGGAACGGGAAAGTTGGGCCTCTCGCTGAGATCGTTGGCGTCCAACGCGTGAATAAAGTATCGGCCAGCATCACGACCCTGCGGCACGTTGACTGCGGTTTGATCGACATATGTCTTTGAGGTATAGTAGATGGTATCGGTATCAGGGTCAACCACACCCGTTGCGGTGATTCCAATGTTGGGGTTGATGTCAACACATCCATCAAGGTCTGCGGCCAAGAAAGGGATGTGAAGATTCCTAGAGGCCACAATGTCGCCCGTCTTCGCGTCGAGCTTGTAAACATTGTTTTGTTGTGTGGCCACATACACAAACTGCCTAGTCCCGCCACTGGGCGTATAGACGAGAGGCTGAGAAAAGATTTGCTCAGCAGCACCGGCATAGGTGCCAGGAAGTCGAGTTTGGAACAATTGGCCAAACGAAGAACTCCCGACGACGGAGGGATCCATGTTGTGGTTGCTGCTTGCACATTAGCTGCTGCTGCACGGGTTCAGTACGAAACAAGGGAGTTCTCCTACGTTTGGTATCCCGCTCTGGAATTGTCACCACCCCAAGTGATGGTATCGGTCGAAGCCAGCCCCTTGGCCAGGCCGACAAAGGCCGTGATGAACAGCACAGCCAGCCCCATTGCTGCAAGTCTCGACGATAGGACAAGGAGTTGTTGATGGTCAGCACCAAGCAAAGCAGGGGAGACTGGCTCCTCTTAAGGAAACGAAACGATTGATAACCAAGCCGTCCACGGATAGCTCAGCGCCAAGGCAGTCGATACCGGATCCCGGGTCACCAAAAGCTGAACCACGCTGCCCGACCAGGGGATGAGACGGCGAAAAGTGCCATTGAGCCGCAGGGTCTATACTTGGCATCTTGCCATCTTATCCGGTCCCCTGCCTTGCGCCTTTGCCTCTGCCACGGCTGGTCGGTGGAGACGCGGCTCGACGATGCTGGCAATATTGGATGGAAGCGTTGGCCATTGGTGCGACGCAGACGGCAGACCCTCTCAGCAGAGCCAGCTGGAAACATTGAACGCACGAGGCCAATCCCACTCTCGCCGTGTGCCGGTCCATCTGGAAATGATGACGAGCAAGCCTCAGCAGCGTGGAGACTCGAGGTCGAGGTTGGCTTCCGGGGAGCAAAGAAGAAGACAACGTGCGTGAGTTAAACAAGCACAGAGGACATCGACCTCGGAACCTTTGCGAGACGCCACAGGCAGAGCAGTAGCCGCATAGAGCCTGGCGTCAGGCCTGTCAGTGCTCCTGCAGGGCTCTAATCAGAGCCATCCGCGCTCTAATGGCGGGTGCCTGACAGCATCGGGACCCCTGCAAGCTCGGTGGCGCATGCGGCACAAAGGTGCCTGGACATGGAATCGATCTCGGGGGTCCAAGACATTTGATGCTGTAGACATGCAGTAGAGCCGCATTCATGGCAGTGCTGTAGAGAACAATGGAAGGATGAATCATGGAGGCAGCTGTGAGACAATGAACTACAGATAAATGGGCAATGGTGAATGGAGATTAAGATGCATAGGTAGATAAGATCCATGTAATCAAGGCGCAAGAGTTCGTGCCAGGGGGTCCCACAGTGGACAAAGAAGCATGTTTAGATGCATCATTCAGGTTCGCCGATCCGTCCTTTGTACAAGCCAACCTGGGTGTATCACGTCTCTGCATACTAAGTATTGTACTGTACAATCCCAGGACTTCATACAAACACAATGCTTAAAGTATGACTTGCACTCGGAACATGAATATTGCTGTGGACCAAAAAAAGAAGCATCTGGACTTCAGCTTCTTCCCGCTCCCAACGCCTTACCAGCATTAATTTCCACCGCCGCTCACACAATCAGTCAACAATCAATATTTGGCTGCACAATCAATAGCCGCCATCCCGCACATACGGTTTTCCTCTCAGCTCTACCGCAAGTTTGCCATTGAGGCGTCCTGCATATGCCGATAACCTTGTCTTGGATACGGAACACAACAGCAATCTATCCCTTGGGATTCCCAGCTGAGGCTGCTTGCGCCCCCAACCTGCCGCTGCCAAATTTGGTAGCCAAGGTCTAGAATCTCTTAAACTGGTAACATTGAATGCAGGTTCGGGGATATCTCTCTCAACAGCTTTCCACCCTGGAAGCACGCAGGTGAGATTGCAGACCCCTGCCTCAGCCTGGGCCCACGTGGTCGGAAGATTGTTATGATGGCTTTTATTGGTAGCACAAAGGATATTACCGGCCGTGGTTCTCATTCTTTTCAGGCAAAAGAGAAGAGTGCCAATTTTGGAATCGCATGATTGTGATTCGGCGTTCAGCACAGACAACCAACAAACTTCAACTCCTTCCTGTGTAACTCATTATATGCCCCAACTGAACAACTTTAGATGAGCAACAATAGCTGAACAGAAAGCAAAGGAGAGTCTAGACACCCGGCTAAAAACAGAAACACGGAAATATTGATCAATTCCAATCCGGGTCCCTTCCCAATTGAATTCCCAGTGGCAATAGCAGGTCTTAGCTGCGTCAAAAAGCAATATCCCCTACCGTCTTCTAGGGTATGTATCAATCAAGTGCGGTTGCATTCATGGGAATATCGTCGTATCAGCAACCACATTCGAATATATTGGTGGCGAAATAGGAAAGAAATTTTCACATGGTAATTTCAGCTCTGTTGTCATGAGTAAATGCGTCTGAAGAAATGACTGCGACGACCATCCCACTACATCGACTCGCTAGGATTATAAGGAGTTTGCAATTAACTCTATGGTAGAGTTATGTACATGTAGTAAACGCACGCTCCCAGATATCGTAGTACATAATAGGACGTCAGATCCAAGCTTGAGTTGTTTTCAAATGTGGCTCGATAGCATATTAATATTGGAAATAAGAGATCTACCATCGCATTATACCCATGGCTTAGATGCAGCCGCCCATATACAAATCTGACACCAATAAACCTCAATTCTCCAATAAAGAGACGCGCAAGGTCATGCTAGACAGCGGTATCCAAGTCATACACTTCAAGTTATATTGCGAACACGTTACGGGACTAACACTAACTCCGAGGGCAGCCGTCATCTGCATGGCCTGCACATGCTGGATCCGACGCGCGGGAGTACCGGCGAGAACAAGTGCATTAGACGGGGACACTTCGAGAATATGCGAGTTCCTTGAGGGCACGTCGCAAATGCGGACTGGCCGCGAGAAGATGCTCAATACGCCGACACGTGTAATGTTTGATGCAGCAGGTGGTACAACCTTTGCTCGCGCCGGGGACACAATTGATCAGAGTACCGGAGTGTAGGAATAAACGGCCGAGATAAAAACTAAGCCGTCCTGAAAGATGGAGAGGATGTCCAAACAAATGAGGATGTGACAGACTTGGGCTCGGTCACGTAGCCATGTAATCATGAGCAGTGAGCCGCCGAGGACACCGGCAGCGCCCCAAACGTGAATGGCGACCCGAAAAAATATTTGTAAAGCTTACCATTGAGGGATGATGGAACACCGACGGTGATGAAGATGATTCCACTGCATCAGCCAATGTCGTCCAACTTGTAGACATTGCCGGTGATTTCAGGCATTGCCGTAGCCACAACAATCCTGTTGTGAATGTCATTCCTGCCGGAGATGAACCACAAGGTGACAATATTCAAAGTGTTCACTAGATCTATTGCAGCTACTAGAGTTGGGAAAATGTTTAACGGAATCGAGATCAGTCTTTGTCCTTGCGTATACTCCAGATATCCATCTTCGTTTTCTTCATTGCTGAGTTTTTGATCGGGCTTCTCAAACACTATCGTTGGCATCTTGAGGCTGTTCTTTGGCTCGACGCCTTGACTAGGGCTGCTGTATTTGGAGATGATGAATCACAATCTGACATTTTGAGTTGAAAGTCGGCACCTCCCTCATTTTAGAGCTGGAAGAGCAATGTATGCTTTATTGTGTCATGGATGGTCTAAATATCAAGAATTAAGACGCACCCGTGTTTGTTAGCTCAGAGAACAACGCATGTTTAGGTGCACACATGAACTCGGAGATATGTCCCTCTAGGGGGCTGACAAATGATTTCTAACACTGTTGCATATATCACAATCTCGGTGTTTATTTGAAGTCCATACCATTTGAACTTGATCAAGGATCAACTTCTCCGCCTGTACATACATGCATCGACCACATTGACGGTAGTTCTGTCAAAGGATTCCGGAGCTTGACGGCCGAGAGCAGGGGTTAAGCAACCGAACCATTCACCTGTCAGATCGACTTACCCGCCCAACCCAAACCGTATTGTCCGAGTATCCACTCCCTACAGCAGCGAGATGTGTTGGTTGCTTCAAACCACGAGAATCTTTCCACTATTGGTAATCTGCTCGGCGCTCGGACTCGCGAAGAATACCGACTTTTCCATCTTATTTGCGTCAATTCATGCCCTCTAGACATTAAGCATTGAGACCGAGTAAGCGGAAGGGAGAATAGTATATATTCACATAGATTTCGCCATGTTTCGTCACAGCTTCGACCAAACAAGGCCGCCGCAACCACTCACCCTTACCAGTCAGCTTACCCATCCCTCCATCAATTTATTTCATCACCAAATCTTTTATACACAATGCTCGAGCGTGTGCTGGTCATTGGATCCACGGGCAACATTGGTGTCTCTGCCGTTAAAGGTGCCCTGCAGGCTGGGCGTCAGGTCTTGGCCATTGTTCGTAACCAAGCCTCAGCTGCGAAGCTCTTTAAACACGTCGGGTCAACTGAGGGCATTCAAGTTATTGAAGCAGACGTCACGTCTGACACGGGAGTGAAAAGTGTTGTCGACCAGGTCAAGGCCGGTAAACTGCCAGCCTTCCAACATGTGTACGCAAGCGGTTCGTTATTCTCCTTTTGCTAATCTAGTCTTGAATTTTTGCTTTGCTAATTCTGCTTGTCTCGTTTAGTTGGCGGCGAATACACCAATGTTCCCCTTAAGAGTATTACTACGGAGAGGCTCCGTAAAAACATGAACATGTCCTTGGAGGCCAGCTTCTGTGGGATCCCCTATTCATCTTTTTCTTCAAGGTCTAGCTTCTAATATCCTCAAAACTACAGTTGCCTACCGAGACACCATTGAGTATTTGCTGGAACAAAACCACCCCGACAGCACATGGACCATCTGCACGGGCTCACAGGGCGACATGGCCATCTTTGCACTGCCAGCCATAACACAGGGCCCCTTATTCTCCATGGCGACGGCAGCTGCCGCGAAAATGAGAAGACTAATGTGCGCGTGAACGAGGTGTACTTGATGTTCCGAGTCGAATATGATGAAGACGCCGCAAAGCATGGCGTCATAAGCAGCTCCGAGTTTGCCGCCGTGTATGAGGGCATCCTTTCTAACCCCGAGATTCGCAGCTCGCGTGTGCGCGTTGCTTCTCCGGCCGATATCAAGGACCTCAAGTGGGCCAAGAAATTCTAAGACGGTTGATTTCCTTTCCATTGGAAAAGTCAATCACATCTTGCGTTGGGCGGTTGGACAGACGGTTGAGAAAAGTATCAAAATTTCTATACGCTCTAAAGCACCCATGCACCTAGCTAAAGTATCCATCTGAAATAATGTCGAGTTATGATGTATCATATACAGGCGGTCAGTCCCCCCGTGTTAATCCATATCGTGGATTGTGAAGTGGCCCAATTCTCCGCTTACTCGTATGGCCGTACTTGTTCATCCGTCCATTCCCAAAAGGCCTTTGATGTCCCCAGACCCCCATTACTCTCTTCTTCAGAGGCTTTTTTCAGATCGCCTCGTATAGTCAGAAATCGGCCCCATGGCCCAACTGTGACTATCAGCCTTTGTCATCATGTTAAAAAAAAAAGGACGGATAAACTTACCCCAATCACCACTACGCTCCATTGTGACAGCTGGCGATAATCCAGCGAACAATTCCGTATAAGCGCCATACTTGGGCGGATGCAAGAGAAACGCCTTGAGGAACTTGGCAGCAACCGCTCCCTGGGTCCTCCACAGCTCCGAATCGAGATTCCCTGGGTTCAAGGCGACGCTTACAACGCCTTGGCCTTTGAAACGGTTCGCCATTTCAACCGCGTGCAGGTAATTGCCTGCTTTGCTGAGAGCATAGCTTGTAAAGTCACTCATCTCTGTTCGCTTGCCAATCGTTTTCATGTCGACGCCTCCCTTGGGGACGGGCGGTGCCTCGGCGGCGGATGAGGAAACCCATACTACACGTACGGTTCCGGATTTCTCAAACTTGGCAGTCTCAACGAGGATAGGCGATAGAAGTTTGGTGAAGAAGTAGGTGCCGATATTATTCACTCCAAGCTGAAGCTCGTAGCCTTGCTTTGTGATTGATCCCTTGCCTGGATTCATAACGCCGGCATTGTTGAAAAGAACATGCAGCTTGGATTCCCTGTCGAGGAACTTCCGAGCCGAGGCTGATATTGTGGTCAAGTCTGCAAGGTCGAGGGGCAAGAATGCCAGCTTGCCACTGGACTGCGGTGAAGATGTTTCAATTTCATTGATGGCAGCTAGGGCCCTTTCTTCGGAGCGGGCAGCGATGTATACGCTGGCGTTTTTGGCGTAGAGCATTTTGGCGAGTTCTTTGCCAAGACCAGTGTTGGCGCCGGTTATAAGATACACCTATATTGGTGAGTATGAACCTAAGTATGTCTTGGATGTAAAAGATGGAAGTTTACGTACCTTTCCATGGAGGTCTGATAGCTCAGTTTCGACAAAGGATGGTTTTGGTGGGTAGACCTGCGATACTTGGTCGATCAAGTGGTCAAACATTGTGCTGTGCTTGTTTGTGTCCTTTGATGAATCTCGTTGGTGATGTAGAATCTATTCTGATTGAAACTCGGGATGAACGTGGACAGAGTTGACCTATTTATACGAGTTGGCGGCCATGAGGCTGGATACAAGTCGTCACACCTCCCTTATAGCATGCATATTGAAAGCATTGCCCAAAGGGGCCCTATAGTGGCGAACGCGATAGTACAGTAGGAAACGCGCCCAGTGGTCCGACGTCATTAACTCAGCCTGGTCGAACGGTCTGAATCCTTCTACGGGTTGTGGGTTTCGGCACATGCAATACCCTTGTCGCGATCGCGCCACATATCGCAAGCGAATGCGAGTGTAGCCACACTAGACTCTCTGCAACTCGGAGATGCCGCTAATCGTAATAAGTACTCCGAAGGCCGAATATATGGGCTTTGCGACTTGTTCGGAGCCGGGCGTCGGGTAGTTAAGAGTTCCTGGAGACCGGACACGGGTGGTTGACATTTCCTCATGTCGTGTTTCTCTGTGTTTTTGAGATCAAGGAATGGTAAGGAATTGTCAAGACTGAGCGCAAAAGATTAATAAACATCCGCCGACTCCGATAGCCCATCTATGCCTTGCTCATTCGAATGCAACTCGTAGAAATTGCACGGCAGCTCCCCTGTAGATTGCCCCTGAAAATAGCAAACGCATACAACCTGGAAGTTTACCAGAATTTGAGCTCATCATTCACAAACCGCAGTCTCTTAATGACATCTGCTGTATTCAGGGTCTTTACTGCAGGTTCCGCAGCCCAAAAAAAAAAACCCGATGCTATTGATAGGTGGAAAATTCGAGATGAGGCATGCCACATGATGACGACAAGGGCAGGTTCAAGTTATCAGCAGCTGGCAGTGATTAGTTATTCGCAACCGATTGGACCTTTCTGGCCAGCTGCTCAGCTCTCGCAAAGCCACTCGACAGCACCTCTACAAACGAACTCGCATTTTCAATCATCACCATGGTACAATGGAGCTTCAACACAATCATAACAGCGACAGCTCTCACGAATAACCCCAATCTGCCGTTTTATTAATATTGACCTCTCCAGAGACCCCAGAGGCAGCTATAAGGTGTTGTCTCTCAAAAGGCTTCAAATCACCGCCTCCCTCTCCATGTCCTCCCTAATTATAGCTGACTCTCATATTCGCTTGACCACGTGTAGTGTTCATTCCGTATCTCGAATTCATCGGCATCGGGCTGTTGCTCGCAAGGAATGCAAGGCCCGCTGCTCTGCAAAATCGGCTCGGCCCACTCAGTCGATGTCCGGAGGTATAACTGCGTGTTGTCGAATTTATCGGCCGTCCTGTCCTTTCCGCATCGAGGGCACTCAAAGTACCAGCCGAGAATAGTAAAGAGTTTCTTTTGCTGGGCCTGAGACAGCTGCCGCTCCGCCAACTTCTCCTTGACAATGTCCACGATTTCTGCAAAGGGAACCCCATGTACTGAACTGAATCTGAGCGATCTAATCGTGTCAAAAAGAGTATAATCCCGGCCATCGTTCCGAAAGAGTGGGCTGTCGAGAACGCTAAGAACCTTTTCATCTATGCGTCTCCTGACCAGTCGGGCACGGATAGCTTCTCCCTCTGATGTCAAGGGTTCAGGCATTTTCCAGAGTGCTTGGTGAATTTTTTTTGCTGCTGGAAGATTGCTTTATATGCTCGAGGAATGATATTTGAGGTCTTTGGATGCCACTCTACCATTGACTATCGGCGTCCATCTTCCGTGGTTATATAGTTCTCCAGGGAACTGCTGTTGTCGATTCACACATGGGCATTTAGCAATGTCCTCTAGGCAGACAGGCTCTGAATTGGAATCTCAGCTTCGTTGCCATATGCCGTGTCACGATTCACACGCGCCATTTTGCTGTTGTTCAAGCAAAAGAACCCTGGATTAGCATCTGGGGTTGTCACCATATGTCGTATCATGGTGCACAAAACGCATACAGAAGCCAGAAAGCAGAGAGAGAATATCTTTGTTCAAGCTGCGCTTTGTTGTTCAAGCTTCGCTTTGTTGTTCAAAATGGAACCACGAAAGAGAGAGGGCTGCACTTTGTTGCTAAAAATAAAACCATGAAAGAGAGAGGGCATCCTTTCTTTGTTCAAAACGCACCGAGATAATGCAGTCTTTGTTATGGACTTGGCCGAACATGGTCAATAGGACGTCTGTTCAACCACCTCTTTACCTTGATCACTCCTCTGCTTGTGATCCAGATCTCTGAGAGGCAAATCATAGTACGCGTCTGTGTCACAATGGCGTCGCCTTTATTTAGCACATCTGCGCTCTTTGAGTGAATTGCTGCGCACATCATAAAGAGTCAGTTGACCTCTTGGGCCCAATCGTGCGAGTCTCCTTTATGTCTGCTTTCAACAGTGGCAAACACCAGCATAGTCTTTGTAAGAATCACAGCATGACTGCATAGATCAGAGTCGTTATTATGCAAAGAACTGGGCTGATTTGATTCCATTACTTGGATATACAGCAGACATCCATGGGCACTTGCGCCCGTCGCAGTCTTGAACAGCATTATATGTTGGGTAATATTGGCTGTCGCAATAGGAGTTAATAATCTACCGATACCCCAATGTCAATGTGAGACGAGGCTATCTCGTCAACATGCCAAACTAACTAAACGACAAACGCTGGCTCGTCCTCCATCGGCCTCATTCGCGTATCCGTACCTTGCCATTGCCAGCACCGCAGAAAAAGATGCGTCATATCCCTAAACACTCAAAAAAGAATTCCGGCTCCCACGGCAGCCATGTGAGCTTGGTTAACCCAAGTGGCACACTGGCAGGTGTTGTTGATATATTGAGCGGTGGGAGCGCCAATAGCCTCGCAAATGTCCGCCAGCCGATCCAGATCCTCGATTCTAACGTAGCCAATGGGGATTTTGGAGACAAAGGTAGAGAGTGACTCTGGTCCGTGGCCAACAAAGTACTGTCTCTCAAACATCATGCCGGGCTTCCCAACAGCGCAGCGGACGTGGAGGAGGTGTCCGGGGCCGTTGTCGATGGCAACGTAGATGGCAAAGTGTTTGCTGCCGCTGGTGAAGCACATTTCGACGTTGTAGACTCGGCAGATTTGGGAATTCATCTTGTCGAATGGAGAGAGTGGAATGTTTCTCGTTGGAGAGCGACCGCCTATGGTATACTAGACAGCTGCAAATGCCAGGGGCAAAAGGTAAGCTTTGGCTCCCACAAGGGTAGAGAGGAGGACGAAGAAGAAGCAGAGGAATTCATACTGGTTTTTTGCGAACAAAGGCAGCAGAAATCGTGAAATCTTGTCGATTCTTCTCTCTACAGTGGGTGATCGTCGAAAAGATGGCTGGAGGCAAGAAACCAGAGCAGACAAAGGCGCTGTGGATTGGGTGGCGTAGTGAAGATTGCAGGTACCGAGAGTTTCTCTCGAGGGAGGTTTGTTCAAGAATGTGTAGAGTGAACGATTTGCCGGTATCCGGGAGAGAAACCCAAAAGCAAGATGGAGAAGCAGCACGGCGGCTTTATCATTGCCTGACAGGTGCACCAAAGCAGCAGGACAGGCAGTTCCAAGGCCCGAGAGAGCTGTGAATGGGGAGCAGTGAATGAAATCACCTCCTTCCCGGGATCAACTGCCATCAGCTGTCCACGGCTCGCTTCTTGGCGCAAGTTTGACGCGGGGAGTGTCGAATGCTAGTAGGGGGGGGGGGGGGTGAGCACACACCAAATTGAGAGTTCTTTTTGATGCTCAAGCGACTTGACCCGAGCCAACATGCTTTACGCATCTATTCTTAGTCAAATAAGACAGTGTGATGCATCTCTGATACATATACGAGGCCGTCCAGCGATCATTACTGGGCGTCGTCGTGTCTCTTGTGCAAAATCCACGTAGACCACGAAACAAGGGCTTGCCAATGACATCTACGTGTGCCAAGGCGGGGGTGTTGCAAACGGCTGGGAAACCTTGATATCGGATTCGTTTGTCAGTGAATGGTCCTTGAACAATAAAAATGTCCACCTTCTCCTTTGTCATCCATGGATGTTTCCTCCACGTCATTCGCAGCAATATCAGGCAGTGACGCTGGTGGTTGGCGGAATCTCGGGCCGAAGAGCCAACATGAAGCTTAAATGTAGTTTACGGGCGAATGCGTAACATTATTTCTTGTCATTTGCATCTTTGATGCGAATCACTGAGTCTGGATAGTCATTTCTATCCCGTTATACAAGCGAGTTCCAGCCTTTACCGGCTCAAGTCTTTGCATCATAACTCGTGCTCGGTTGACTTTGATGCGACTACATCCTAGAAGGCTTCGACCTTTGCCATTTGTTCCCCATGATTATATGCATGGGATCAAACTGACAGTACGTCGACACCACTTTAGTCAGTATCTCAAGAGTCGATTAGTCTGGGGGCTACCCTGGGATTTCGGTGGATGCGCACATCTTACTACCTGTTGATGTATGGGAGTGGCTACTAGGTATACAGTATCTATAATTCGCTATCCAGCAGTCCGTCTATCAAATTGAAAGCGAATGATAATAAAATATACTAGAGAACTATAGATACAGTAACGGTCGATGGAAGAAAGATACGACAGCAGAATATAGTCAAGGAGTAGTGCATCTCCTACCAGTTGTATGGAAATAAAAGACTTCCATCGCATCCTGTTTTGATGCTTGAACTCCGAGCGGGCGGAATAGCCATCCTGGGGGAGTGAATAGCTACTCCTTAATTTGAGGACCAACATACTTTCTGAATGAGTAGCCGTAGGGCAAGCAAATTGCTTTGGTTTTACAAAAAGCCAAAGATTCATGTATGTGCTGGCGCCTGGTGTAGAAGCTGCAAGTCACAATCTTGTTAGCTTTCCCTGGAATGGGATGTATGACCGAATAAAGCAACAAATTCGCGATCAACTCAATTTGAACAGTGTTGAACAACTACAGCGAACACTATTTCACTCTCCTCTCTTCTTTCATGTGCTTTTTTTGTCGCTCTTCTCTTTGTTCTAATCCGCGGCTAGCCGTGTGACCATACGGGCGAGATCATAGTGGGAGGCAACCTTTTGATGAAAGAGAACGAGCAGAGAGCAGAAATATTCACACCAGAAATAAAAAGGAACGCTGATTCAAGATGTCATGATTATATATCCACATAGACGTTCGTTTTAGTACCACAACTGCTCTGTGAAACAACGCAAAGAAAAAAACTGCTCCAACTGTTTCTGTGGAGCAAGAAAAAATGATCGTCAACAGGAGGCTAGTACAGTAGGTGATGCATTAGATTGATAGAGGAGAGCACTTCACCAATTACACGCTTCATGATTTCATGTACCAATTCCAATGACATTACTAGTACTATAATAGAAACAAAAACCATGGATTTAGTAGTTGATGCTAATTTCAACAGCCAAGAAATAGCTCATCTTGTTGGATCAATGAACAAAGCTTTTTTTTCTCGCGATGCTGCCGCTACGGAGAATCTTTGCCATGACGCATGGGCAACAAAATTAGTCCTGCTGGATGTTAGTGGAGGAGAAAACAGTACCTCGTCTCAGACCATAAGCAGAGGCCCAACACAAGTACCCCCAGAACTGGACACAACATTTCCTGGCTGGGCAGCGGCCGATTGCCGGTCCGAAAATTTTCACCCCACCAAGACTCAACTGATAGATAAGAGAGGGGCAGAATTTCATCACAACTTTTGCTCTGCTTGGGGTACATCGTCTCCTCCGGTACAAAAGCAAAAGCTTCCTATTTTGTCTTATGGCATTGCGTCGTTCTGCTCAGTAAGCAGAAATCTTCAGTATGCCGTACGAGGTTCTCGTTGGAGGCTCGTGCTACACGCCTTCGGATGCCCAGAAGCTGCGCGAGCTCATCGACAAGTCCAGCCCCTCCAAGGTCAAGGACATCCAGGGCCAATGGATCTACTATGTGAACCTGCAGGTGTCGTCTCACGATACTCTGGAGCAGGTTGAGGAGCTGCTGCAGGACGTCCGCGGCTGGGGGCTGGGTTCCGAGGGTCCCGGAAACGCCCTGACAATCTACGCAACGCCTCGCTACATCTCGCCATGGAGCTCAAAGGCCACCAGCATTGCCCACGTCTGCGGCCTCAGGGAGCGAGTCTTGCGCATTGAGCGAGGCCGTCGCATCTCCATCCAGTTTGAGGAGCCCTTGTCCGAGGGCCAGGATGCCACGTTCCGCGATGTGCTCTACGACCGCATGACGGAGCTGTGGACGTCTGAGCCGCCGTCTTTGGTGCAGATGTTCGAGTCCAAGGCACCCTCGTCTCTGGTTGCTGTCGACATCTTCGCAGACAAGGAGGATCCTCTTCGAATTCTCAGGGAGTATAATGTCAAAAAGGGCCTCAGTCTTGACGAATCCGAGATGCAGTACCTCGTTGACGTCTTCACCAAACTCGGACGCCCGCCCCATGATGTGGAGCTCTTCATGTTTGCCCAGGTCAACTCAGAGTATGAGTGTATCCTTGTTTAACTCTCGCGTGGGATGCTCACATTTGTATCCAGACACTGCCGACACAAAGTCTTCAACTCGGCGTGGACCATTGATGGCGTCCCTCAGGACAAGAGTCTTTTTGAGATGATCAAGACGACCCACAAGACCACGCCTGACTTTACTGTCTCGGCTTACAGCGATAATGCGGCGGTCCTTGAAGGCGACAACGCCAACGTCTGGGCTCCCGACTACTCTACTGGCTCCTGGAAGCTCACTCCAGAAGTCGTCCACATCCTCACCAAGGTGGAGGTAAGGCTGCTGACTGTTGATTGAATCTTTCTTGGCCTGCTGGTTTCTGACTCGATTTAACAGACTCACAACCACCCCACTGCCATCTCGTAGGTTCTTCCAAGTAGCATTTCCCATTTTTTAAAGGGATAGATTTTGATTCTCTGCTTGTCATCACTTGTTACAGCACAGCACACGGGAGAAATCTGACATCCATCTTGATTTTATGATTCTTCATGAGCTAGAAAACTGACTCTGCTGCCACTAGGCCGTTCCCTGGAGCAGCCACCGGCTCAGGTGGAGAGATTCGAGATGAAGGTGCAGTTGGACGAGGTTCTACGACAAAGGCTGGCTTGAGCGGCTTCTGGGTCTCTGACCTGCTCATCCCCGACAACCACGCCCCTTGGGAGAGTGACATTGGCCGACCTCGCCACTATGCCAGCAGTCTGGACATTATGCTCGAGGCACCGATTGGCAGTGCCCGGTTCAACAACGAATTCGGACGTCCGGCTCTCGCGGGTGTCTTTAGAACTCTCCTGACACCCGAGGAATCCCAGGAAGGCTCCGACGTGTCAAGCGTTGCCAACTGGCGCGGCTACCACAAGCCCATCATGATTGCTGGCGGTCTTGGATCTGTGCGACCCCAGCACGCCCTCAAGGAAGAGCGATATGTTCAGGAAGGCGCCCACGTTATTGTCCTCGGAGGTCCCGCGATGCTCATCGGTCTCGGTGGCGGTGCCGCCTCTAGCAGTGCCGGTGGAGAGAGCAATACCGATCTCGACTTTGACAGTGTTCAGCGCGGTAACCCCGAGGTACGCTTGAATGACACTGTATGATTTGTAAATTGCTTGACATCCAGCTAACAATACCGCAGATGGAACGACGCGCTCAAATGGTCATCAACACTTGCACTGCCTTGGGTGAACACAACCCGATTGCCATGATTCACGATGTCGGTGCTGGTGGATTGTCCAACGCCCTCCCCGAGTGTGAGTGTCTGAATATCAATTACACGCTTAATGCACATCTAACCGTCACCAGTGGTCAAGGACGCTGGATTTGGAGGAAACTTTGAGCTTCGCCAGGTGGAAAGCATGGACCGAAGCATGAGCCCATTGGAGATTTGGTGCAACGAAGCCCAAGAGCGATACGTTCTCCTCATCAACGCCGACAGCATGAACCGCTTCACAAGCATCTGCCGCAGAGAACGATGCGGATTTTCAGATGTCGGAACTGTTATTTCCAAGAACGAGCACGGAGCTACCAGCCTGATCCTCACAGACAGAGAGTCCAAGGAGTATCCCAGACCCATCGATCTCCCCATGGACGCCCTTTTCCCTCCCAAGCGCTTGCTTCAGCGGGATGTTGCCTCCAAGAAGCCCACTCTGCTCCCCTTCAACGCCTTTTCTAGCCTCCAGAAGGCATATGGAGAACTCAGCGGTGCCGAGCTTTTCAAAAAGGCCGTTGAGCGTGTTTTCCTGATGCCATCAGTCGGTTCCAAGTCATTCTTGATTACCATTGGCGATCGAAGCGTTGGTGGTCTCACCGTGCGTGATCAGATGGTTGGACCATGGCAGACACCGGTGGCCGACGTTGCGGTGACAGCTACGTCGTTCCATATCGGTACCAAGCAAAAGACGGGTGAGGCCATGGCTATGGGTGAGAAACCCACGCTCGCCATGATTGACCCGGCAGCCTCTGCAAGAATGGCCATTGCCGAGAGTTTGATGAACATTGGTGCCGCCGATGTCGCCGGCGATCTGCGTCGCGTGAAGCTCTCTGCCAACTGGATGGCCGCCGTGAACCACGCTGGTGAGGGAGCAGCATTGTACGAAGCCGTCCGAGCGGCCATGGAGATGTGCACCAGGCTCCGAGTCAGTATCCCCGTGGGCAAGGACTCGACATCCATGAAGGCATCATGGAAGAATGAGGAGGACTCAAAGAACGTCACGGCACCAGTTTCCGTCGTCATTTCTGCCTTTTCCGCAGTTCGTGACATTCGCAGCACCTGGACTCCCCAGCTCCGTCGCGTGGAGGACGTGGGCGAGACCAGTCTCATGTTTGTCGACCTGGCAGAGGGACGAAGAGCCATGGGCGGTTCAGCACTCGCTCAGTCTCTTGGTGCCGTTGGCGACAAGGCGCCTGACATGAAGAACTTTGACCTCATTACGGATTACTTTGACGCCTTGTCTCAGCTTCACCGAAGCGGTGTCGTCCTGGCTTACCACGACAGGTCTGACGGTGGCCTCGTCACCACCGTTGCTGAGATGATGTTTGCTGGCCGCTGTGGCGTTGACATGATGATGGACGGCATCTCCAAGTCGGGCAAGCCCGAGGATATCATCGAGGCCATGTTCAACGAGGAGCTTGGTGCCGTGTTCCAGATCCGCACCGAGGATGAAATCAACTTCAAGCGATGCTTCGCCACCTGCGGACCTCCACCCGGCCTGATTCGCAAGTTTGGTGTTGTCCGATCGACCTCGAAGCAGAGCCTGAACATTCGCCACGCAGGCATGACGTTTGCCACCCTGGACCGAACTGAGATGCAGCAGTGGTGGTCCAAGACGTCGTACGAGATGCAAAAGATCCGAGACAACTCTGCCTGTGCCGAGTCCGAGTTTGGTACCATTTCCGACTCTGCGGATCCGGGCATCACCTATAAGCTGTCATATTCGCCTGCTGAAAACATCCTCCCCATCACCTCGTCAATCACCGGTTTCTTTGGACGAATCCCCCGTGTTGCCATTCTCAGAGAGCAGGGTGTCAATGGCTACGCCGAGCTGGCGTATGCCTTCAAGGCTGCCGGCTTCGAGCCCATTGATGTCCACATGACGGATGTCCTCGACGGCCGCTCTCTCGCCGACTTTACCGGTCTGGCAGCCCCTGGAGGCTTCTCGTACGGCGACGTGCTCGGCGCCGGCCAGGGCTGGGCCAAGTCGATCCTCATGCACGACAACACGCGCAGGGAATTCGCCGCCTTCTTCAAGCGCCCCGACACGTTTGCGCTCGGCGTGTGCAACGGCTGCCAGATGCTCACCCGGATCAAGGAGCTCATCCCCGGCGCGCAGGACTGGCCCAACTTTGTCGACAACACCAGCCAGCAGTTCGAGGCCCGCTACAGCATGGTCAAGGTGCACGTCGACAAGAGCAAGCCCTCCGTCTTCTTCCACGGCATGAACGGCTCCGAGCTGCCCATTGTCGTGTCCCACGGCGAGGGCCGCGCCAAGTTTGGCTCGCCCAACTCCCTCCAGACGCTCACCGAGTCCGGCATGGTGCCGCTGCGGTACATTGACAACCGCGGCAACGTCACGGAGCAGTACCCGTATAACCCCAACGGCAGCCCGATGGGTGTCGCCGGTGTGGCGAGTCCCGATGGCCGCGTCGTTGCCATGATGCCGCACCCTGAACGAACCATTATGGCCGACATTACGAGCTACGCTCCGCCCGAGGATGTCGAGGAATGGGGCGAATTCGGTCCCTGGCTGAGAATGTTCCGCAGCGCCCGCAGATGGGTCGGCTAGAATGCTGCGTATGAGGAACTAGTTTTTATTGTGTGTCTTGTCTATATTTCGTTTTTTTTTTCTGTAAAAAAAGATAACGTTAGAAAATATCCAACATTTGAGGGAGGCGTAGGGTGGATTGATTGATTCCGGCTGGTATATGGGATGGGCAAATTTCCATATAAAACAAGATTGAACTAAAACATGAACAAGAATGATTTTGCATCCGTGACTACAAAGTGACGTTTCCTTCATTTTTTCCCGTCTTATCGTGTAAAAGGCTACTACTTGTACAAGTTTCCATACTCTTTACTCTCATCCACCGTCAATCTTTCAGTTTAAAAAAACAGCTCCTATGGGTATTTCCTGCCATGCTTTCGTACCATTCAAAACTCCCGAATCATTCTACAACAACACTTTTCTTCTTCTTTTCAGAATGCTGGCCCCTCCCACATGTCTCGCCACAGCCTGACATACCACGACTGTTTGTGCGGAAACGAAATCTGCCTCTCCTTGCCAAAGCCCGCCTCGTCCAAGTGCCGCAGCATCCTACTCCAGCAAATTAGTCCAGAGACACAAGAACAAGAATGAGACAAAAAATTGATGCCAAACCTACCTGTCGTTATCGACCCGCGGCTCCAGACACACGCTCATGGTCCGGTTGTCAGCGATGAAGCACCAATGCGCAAGACTCGTCAACCACTGCGGCACCCGGCCCCTAGCCCACTCCTCGCCCACAAAGAGGTGTATGCCGCGATCAAAGTCTCCCGCCACATTCGCCAAGTGCCGGCCGAGGATGTCCTCCTTTACCCAGTAAATCTCAAAGTAGCCAAACGGGATGCCGTCCCACGAGGCGATGACGGGGAACGAGTGCCGCAGCTTGAGCACGCCCTCCAAGAAGCCGGGCTTGTACTCGCCCCAGAACTCGCTGACGCGGGGCTTCGCCATCCACATCTGCAGAAGCTGAATGTCCGTCATGCCGGTCAAGTGTGCGTGCTCCTGGGAACTGTTGCTGCTTCCCACGGGGCCCAGATACGGCACTGGCTTGGTTGACGTGGAGGCGACGCGGAACGACAGGTATTTGCCCACACTGGGGACGAAGCGTGAGTAAAAGATTTCGCCCATTCTATGGGGCTTCGGCCGCACGGGATGTCGAACGCCGTCGGTAAAGGTGTACTGCAGCGGAGGAGGGGGGAAGTAGGTCGGGAGATGCGAGGTCGAGTAAAAGGGCCCAATGGGAACGGCGGGCGTCTGGGGAACGCTGGTCGGCATGGGCCCGCCCGGCAGGTCGCTATCGAGACGGGTGAGGCCGTCGATGGACAGATAGTGGCTGAAGGAGGACTCGCCTCGCACGGGAGAGCTCGGACGGCTATTCACGGGCGATCCGGGGACGGACGAGTTGGCCTTTTGCGTCGGCTGCAGCGTAAAGAGGAACAGGTGGCCGGGGATCTGCCAGAACATGCGTCTCGAGACATACATGGTCGCCCACTCGTCGCTGCCGTCGTCGAGGCCGGTGCCGCACGACGTATCGCCGGCGGCAATCAGGCCCATGCGCTCCAGCTTGGGGATCAGGTTGCGGCCGCGAAGCACGCCCTCGCGCTTGATGTTGATCCTCCACTCGCCATGGGGCTTCGCATTGTCCGGCGTGTCTTTGGCGGCCTCGGTGTGCAGCTGCGGAAGGGGCTGCGGCTGGTGAAAGTACCAGTACAGCGTCACCCACATCATCATGGCGATCTGCCGCGTGGGGCTGGCGGCGGGCTTGAAGTCGGAGTTGGACGGGTTCGAGATGGACGAGATGAAGAGGGTGTCGTTTTGCAGCGTCGGGCGAATAAAGGGATGGACTCGCGTCTTGCGCGAGGGCGGCCGTGAGGGATCCGAGTTAGGCACATCTTCTGCGTCGTCGGCAAAGGGAGACTCGACATCTTCTTCGGTGTGCAGGACGACGTTCCAGCCGATGGGAAAGGCATTGGGGTGCATGTTCATCTCGTGGCTCTTGAAGCCCAGGCCGGCGAAGACGGGCGTGACGGTGAAGGTCTGGCCATCCGGCAGATGCAGCAGCTGCGGCGCCATGGTGGAATTGGGTCGCTGATTCTCGAAAGATGCAATGAAGAAGCTTGAATAATACAAAAAAGAAGAAGCTCAAGAAATTAAAAAAAAAAGATGTAGATGGGTTATCGCAGCATGCAGGGGTTTGATATCACCGACGATATACGAGATGGCATGTGGATTAAGTGAGTTGGAGCAGAGCAAAAAAGCAAGCGGGGGCGGGGTAGAAGAAAGAGCAGATACAAGTTGGAAGCTCCAAACTGTAAAAAATGAGCTGAGCTGAAGCTACAGCGGGCCTAGAAGGAAGCTGGAGCTGCCCCGGATTTATATCATGGGGGGTCATGCACGTGTAAGTTTGAACGAGTTTTGCCACAGTGCGACTCGACACGTCCGAGTATCACCGGGATCAATCAAGTAAATCAAACAAATAACAGCCAGCAAGAAAAAAAACAATAAACAACCATCACGTGCTTTGTCTCTCTTCTCTTCATCTCCTTCTCTGGAATTTTTCAAGAAGTAGGAAAAAAAAAAAGGTTCATCCTCCCTGCTCGTCCCAGGCCGCCAGCTGAGCACAAACGCAACGGCGAATCCGTCATGGCCTGACCAAGACAAGATGCTCTTCTGCACACCCATTTCCCTGCCAATAGTGCCACCGTCCATCCTCACTAACACGACTTGACAGCTCATTGTGGCAACGCTAAAATAATAATCTCCAGCTATGGAGCGGTAGGGCGAGGCGGCTCGGTTCAGCGGATCGCATCGCATCGCCGATGATCTGGCCCGACGATGTCGACGACAATCAGTTGAGCCTGTTTTTGTTAGTGGACGAGAACAGCACATGCATATTGTGTTCACTATGAATCTTGATCTGATGAATTGTTCAATTTGATTCTATCATTTGTTCGCCAGCTCTTGCTACGCCTCATCCGACAATCAAACACACACTTTGACGCTACCGGCGCCATGATCAATGCCAACCATGCATGCAATGCTGTGTAATACAGTCCTCATCAAATCATCTCTTCTTGTGCGCGTCCTGCTCGTCTTTGCCCTTCTTCTCCATCTGCACCCCTTCGTCAGCCTCCTCGTCAGCCTCCTCGTCAATATCCTCCTTGTTCTTCTTGCCATTCTTCTCCTTTTCCAAAATCTTCTTGACGCCTTGTCCCCCGAGATCCTTCATCTCGTCCCAGTCAACGTCGTACTCTGTCGCCACCGCCTTAATCTCTCGTCGCAGCGCATTGGCCTCGTGCACCAGGTGCTCCCACTTTTGCGGATCGAAGCCTCGCTCCTGGTACAGCGCCTGCTGCCGTCTTGAGACGGTCACATTCATCGCTGCCTTGTAGCTCAGATCTCGACTGATGAAGAGGAACCACAGGTATCCGCCCATGATGGTCGCCAGCCCGGCCAGGTACGTGATGGGCTCTACCAGATCCCATCCAAAATCGGTATGAAAAGTCACATAGTAGACGACCCCCCACCACCCGGCCAGCGCTGCGAAACCTCCCTGTGCCAGACGATGGGCTCCCTTGTGCGCCAAGAGATCGCACTCCGACTTGATCTTGGCCATTTGGTCAATACTCCTCGACATCCGCCGCAGCTGCAGTCTCATGTAATGCGTTCGATCCTTGAAGCTGGGCACGGCCACCCGCAGCTCCTTGCTGAATCCCTCAATGTTCATGGCAAACTCTCGCCCGCGAGCCGCGTCTCGGATGAAATCTCCCACTTCGGTGCTGCCACTCCACCGAACCCAATTCGCCTCTTCGTCCCTTGTAGGGCCCTCGCGACCTAGGCCAGAATACGACGCCACGTTGCTTTTGCCGGGGTCTTCTCCCGATCTTCCAGGAGATTCTTCGTGGTCGGCTTCAGCCCGAAAGACAATGTCGGGCAGCCTCTCGCGACCATTGACCTGCAACGGAGGGATCTCGGCCTGTATAAGTCGCTCGAGGTAAGATAGCGGCTGCTGGGGGTGCACCAGAAGCGCCAGAGGTTCTATCCGTTTACCATTGTCCTTGCGGCTTCCATCTTCGGACTCGTTGATGGTATCTTGATCGGGATGGAATGGCATGGGTAAAATGAGCTTGAGCAAGCGGGTTGGTGTCGTAAGCAGTCGTCCTACAGCCTCGACGTGTTAGTTCCAAGTCGGCAAAGCTTTATGCTGTTATCAACATACCCTTTGAATCGTCTCCTCTAGAGGGATCTGGCGATGTTTCTTTGTATTGCTTGCTCCCACTCAGTCGATGCCAGGGTCTATCGTCTGCCTGTTTCTGCAATCCATGGCGCTTGGTTGCTTGGTGCTCCAACTCGTCGCTCTTCTCATGTAGCCGCTTCGCCTTTTCTGTTGCCTCGTCTTCACGGACGCTCTGAGATGCCGTAAACTGTCTCACATGAAGTTGAAATCTGCACTGATGGCCTGGATGTCTGAGGAATTGCAGTGATTTCTGTCCTTGTCTCCCGGAAACCAGCGGCAGGGCGCGGAACACGGCTCTCGCGCCGGTACATGAAGCCAACATTGTGCTACCGAACGCGCATTTGTCTTACTCTGGGATGTAGCTTTTCAATTGGCAAAATCGAGAAGCTTTCTTTTATCTTAAGATTTCCACTGCATTGCATTGCAGTCATTAGACTAAATGATGATGGACGAAACTTGCTTCCATAGCCATGACGTCACGAGACGATTGTGACGATCATTTGTGGTGCTTCCAAAAAGCAGCGGCCAATCGAGTCCTTGGTCCTGCACCTAAAACACAGCCCTGGAGGCTTCGCTGAGATTTGAGGCGTCCACCGCTAGCTTCAGGCACCTTTAACGATTCTACTGCCTAAAGCTTTCCAGTTGCCCTGCCGATCGCAACGTTCAAGCCATTGTTTACTCTGATGGATGAGTCAATGTGCGAAACTCAATCAGGCCAGCAACGTTTATTTTTTATAAACAACCTCAATAAGTTCAAGTCAGGTGATTCAGCTTCTATCCATCTATTACCTGGTTGACTCTTAAGCCATGAGCTCTTCCAGAGATGATCGAGCCAAGGCGGCCAAGCTGTTTCTCAACAAAAGGGTGCCCTCCATAGTAAAGTCGAATGCAAGAGCGAGAAAGGGCATTGAAAACGTCCAATTGATTGTAGATCCACCTCGAATAGTTGCCAAAGGGGCCATTCCACCACCACCAGCAACTACAAGCCCAGAGTCTACCAAACAAACAGACGACGACGACTCAGCTCCAACATCTCAGAAATCTCTCTCCACCACTTTAGTTCTCAACTACATACGAATTTAGCCCGTCGATACGCTAGAAGCTGCTTCGAGACTGTCTCAATCCAGTCCATCTCGAATTGCCGTCCTCAACATGGCTTCTCCCCTCCGTCCCGGCGGCGGTGTCCTAACCGGGGCCACATCACAAGAAGAATGGCTTTGCGCGAGAACAACGCTCTATCCATCTCTCCACGAGGAATTCTACCGTCTGCCTGAAGTGGGCGCCATCTACACACCCGATGTCCTCGTTTGCAAGACGTGGGACACGGAGCCATCTGATCTCAAGCCAGCAGATCAATTCTTCATCGACGTCATCACGGCAGCCATGCTACGCCTTCCAGAGATTGACACGAACCAACAAGGAGAGCTTACGTATTCAGAGCAAAAGGACAGAGATGTGGTTTTGGCCAAGATGCGTTGCGTAATGCGTATCTTGCGGTCTCGTCACATCACACGCGTCGTTCTAGGGGCTTGGGGCTGTGGCGCATACGGAAACCCAATCGACGAGATTGCCCGGTCATGGAGGAGGGTGTTGCTGGGACCACGGGCCAAGAGATCTGAGCGAGTCGAAGTGTACGACGATGTCGAGGTGGTTTTCGCCATCAAGGATCACAACATGGCTCGTAGGTTTACAACTGCCTTTGGGGCTGGGGCCATGTTGGAGGAGACTGGTGGTGATGGCGTCGATTAGGACGAGTTTTCTCGTCTGTTGATATGGCAACACGTTTGACTTCATGAAGGCGCTCAATATTGACGTTTCTGGGTATTTCTCTTTTCTGTCTATTCTTCTTTATGCGTCCATGTGGCTCACAAGGCGTCGACATCTCACCAATACAGACTTTAGCCATGCTTTGAGAAACAAACCCCATGCTGTATATGCTTTTGTAAACAATGCCACAAACAATCAGCTCGTTGCAACAACTATTTAATGGTTCCCATGCCCCATCTCGGCCCTTCTTTTCCTTCTTTTCAATCAAAATCCTCTTCCAGTCAGTCAGTTCAGCACACATAGCTTCTTACCAGCTTCCATCACCCAATTCTACTTTGTTCTTTAACAGACACATATTACTTATCATAACCCTCTCTTATATACCCACACAAACACACCTACATTCTATTCTTCTATCCGTTTATAGCTTCAAAGCAAACACTCCCTCGTCTACTTGCGGGTCATCTTCCCACCCCATTTCTCCTATATCTTCATTCACTCACCTTGCGACCCACTCTCAAACACCCACCATCATCCACACACCCACCGACACCATGTCTTCTACCTTTTACACCATGGATATGGACCTTGAAGTCACCGACGATATTGACACGATCATGGACCGCCGGGACATTCTCGCCCAATTCGATAAATGGGCAGAAGAGTCTGACTCTGAAATGTCTTTGGGAAGCGACAACAAGGAAAACGAAGAGATTGACGAGGACACTCCCCAGTCTCAACCCCGTCCTCGCAAACGCACCACCCGCCAGCCACTCCGGACATCAACAAAGTATCGTCTCGGGCCACGCATAGAATTGACCGAGAAAGATGTCGACTTTGAAATATACAGAGACGAGACAGCTCACGACATCCCCCCCTGGCGCAGAGAGTACTACGGCAGCAACCTCCCTGCCCTTGGCGAAATCCACAACGAGGTCAAGTTCAAATACGCCGTCAACCACCAGGTCCGCCGTCACCACCGCGCCCTCATCATGGACGCCGTGGAAGCTGGGGACGAGCAGAGGGCCGACCAGCTGTGGAACATTGCCCAGGAAGAGCCCAACACGCTTGAGCGCCTGGGCGCCGCCTACGTCTGGGACCTGGACTGCGACGCCCTGGATACCTGGCTCTGGGTCCAGGACAAGGGCTACCATCGCAACTGGACCGAGCGCCAGAAGCAGCGATTCGTCGAGTTCCTCGAGTGGGTGAAGCCACTCATGGAGAGGGCCATAGTCGCCGCTGCCACCGACCTCGCCGAAGCAGCACATGTGAATGAGTGGAACAACAAGCTCATCGCGCTGCAATTCAAGACGCTCGACCTCCCCAGCCTCGACCTCGTCAAGGACTCCATGGCGCAACTCTTCTTTGTGCCCATCGGAGAAGACGAAAACATCCTCCACCGGGCCGACTTTACGGAGCGGGAGCAGGCCTGCATAGATGGCCAGTGGAATGGGCCAGGGCGCTGGGCTCCGGGAGAAGAGGCGGTGCCTCCATTGGAGAGCGACGTTTCTGAGGAGGAGACTGAGCGGGAAGTGGCGGAGGACACGGAGGTGGAATCCGAAGAGGAATCGGAGGAAGACGAAGAGCCGTACGAGATTGAACCGGGCTTTGAGGGAGATGATTTGATTGCCTTTTGAGGCCATTGACGGCGATGGACTGTTATGAGTTGTGACGTTTGGAACGACATTTGGCGGCGATACCCGACTGATTTGAGAGTTGTTTGGTGTTTATATGGGATTGATACACAACATTGGTTTTGTCATAATGGAATTGTCTTGAAAATGTTACTTCTTCATCAGTGACACGTATTGTATAATTTTGTGAATTGATAACCAAGCGACTGGATTTTGCCGAGTCCTTGAAAAGTGGAATTTGTCTTGAGTTGTACTGGCTCGTGATGGTAAAGGTTTTTAAGGACGAATTACATTTACTGCCTGTGCATCAACTACCAATCAGCCAAATAAGGCATTTATTCCACTCCTTTTATTATTTGATCACGGTAAATTCGTATACAATGATCTATCACTTCGTAAGCTGCCGCAATGTTTTCGCATGGTTTGGTTCATTGTTGAGATTGAAGAGCGCTTGGTTTCTGACAGGGTGACGACTGAAGATGTGAAAGACGGAGAGTAGACGAGACGCTCAGCTGACGATACACATTGACTGTTCAATTCTAGGCAACGGCCCCTTTCTCGACGACAATTGATGGCTCTCGTACCGAGTGAACGTGGCAATGTGAAGTTGGCCATAGTAGTCAAGATGTGGTTAGGAGATTTAACCTGAAGAACTAGGGCGTTTTGTAAGCTGACAACATGAAGTTTCACCGTATGGAATCGCATACCTCAAGCAACGAATTAGTGTAGCGTCGATAGGAAAATTGCAGAAAGTCAAAGCTGTTGTTAGGTCTGAACCTCCCAATCATCTTCGTGTATCCTCTCGTCTTCATACAGATCATTATAAATGCGCGCAATGTCGCAATGCAGCAGTAAAGAGTCGACATCCATCTTGAAAGGGAGCCTAATACTGCATTCCCTCTATCCAAACCCATTGGATGAATCAAAGGAACCGTCATTTTCGATGAATCTGGCTCTTGATGCATCATTCTTACGAGTGCAATCCTACCAAGCCATGCAGCCTCGTATCACGCATCGATAACGGCTCGTTGCCGGTCCACCTCGTCACAAATCTCGCCAGTGTGGACAACAAATAGCCTTGTCTGGTTCCATCAGGCGAATGCGAGATATACAGACAGCATGTGAGAAATCAAATCGAATCCCAACTGCCGCGTTCCATCTGATGAGATGCAATGCAATGCAACTTATAACCCGCCAGGGCTGCAGTAAGCAAGGCTCTCGTGTTCGTATCCTCGATGCAACTCTCGTATGGTGGGGGTTGCAGCAGCCCCGCGCCCACGAGCCGAAAACGAGCGCCTGTTTGTTCCATTTGGCTCTAATTTCAAGGGGAACAAAAGATAATGAATGAATGGGATGGATCCAGAGGCGTTGGATTTAAAATTGGCGCCGATAGAGCGGCCAGGCCAGGTACTAGTACAACTGCAATCTGCCTTAGTCGTGCTCCAAGTAGTGGCCGTTGGGCGGTGTAAAAGTCCGGGTGACATTTTGCCTTTGCGCCCAACCATCATTTTCCTCGACAGACTACCGACTATCTATATCTATATCAAACCTCCTCCTCTCACCTCTTCTCTCTTCCTTCTGCCAGCCATTGCTTGCGTCCGTGACATCGCTCTTTACCTAAAACGCCAAAAGGGAGAATCAAATACATAATCCGCCCATTTCGCCGTCCATTCCATTCCACCAGACATCGCCATGGCAGACACAAAAGTCTACCGCGCAAGCACCACCGCTCCCGTCAACATTGCCGTTGTCAAGTATGTCGAGCCATTGGGCCCCGATGGATGAATACACACAAGAGAAACCAGGCCAGAGAACCAATCGCCAACTAACATCCTTCTCCCCCTAGGTACTGGGGCAAACGCGACCCAAAGCTCAACCTCCCCACCAACAGCTCCCTCTCCGTGACGCTGTCCCAGAGCGATCTCCGCACCCTCACGACCGCCTCCTGCTCCTCCACCTACACCGGCGACGACAGCCTGCTGCTCAATGGCGAGCCCTCTGACGTTTCTGGCGCCCGAACCCAGGCCTGCTTCCGCGAGCTGCGCGCCCGCCGAGCTGCCCTCGAGGCCGCCAACGCTGCGCTGCCCAAGCTGTCGACCTTTCCCCTGAAGATTGTCTCCGAGAACAACTTCCCCACGGCTGCTGGTCTGGCCTCGTCTGCTGCCGGCTTTGCGGCCCTCGTCCAGGCCATTGCCAACCTCTACGAGCTCCCCGACTCTCCCTCGGAGCTGTCCCTCATTGCTCGCCAGGGCTCTGGCTCTGCCTGCCGCAGCTTGTTCGGCGGCTACGTCGCCTGGAGAATGGGTGAAAAGGAGGACGGCAGCGACTCCAAGGCTGACCTGGTTGCCCCCGCCTCGCACTGGCCGAGCATGCGCGCGCTGATTCTGGTTGTCAGCGCCTCCAAGAAGGGCGTCTCGTCCACCTCTGGCATGCAGCAGACCGTCGCGACCTCGGGCCTGTTCCAGCAGAGAATATCCACCATTGTCCCCGCCAACATGGCCCTGATGGAAGATGCCATCAAGAACCGCAACTTTTCCCAGTTCGCCGAGGTCACCATGCGCGACTCCAACTCGTTCCACGCCACCTGCGCCGACACCTACCCTCCCATCTTTTACATGAACGATGTGTCCAAGGCGGCCATTCGCGCGGTCGAGGCCATCAACGCCCAGGCCGGCAAGACTATTGCTGCGTATACCTTTGATGCCGGCCCCAACTGCGTCGTGTACTACCAGGAGGAGGATGCCGCGACGGTGCTGGGCGCCTTTGCGCCGATCCTGGCCACCGCCGAGGGCTGGAAAGATGGAAGCGTCGTCAACGCCAGCGTCAAGCTGGATGAGGGCATCGCGGGCACTATCAAGGAGGGCGTCAGCAGAGTCATCATGACTGGTGTTGGCGAGGGCCCTCTCAAGACGGATGAGTTCCTGGTGGCTGAGGATGGCACGCCTGTGAAGCGATAGATGGGGGGGGGCAATAGAATCTGGCGTTTGTTGGGATACAAGCCGTAAATGTACATGGCCAAACAATTTTATACCAAAAGTTTAATATATCAATAGATGGATTGAAGAAACAGCATCTCATTGCATTTTTATGCTGTTTTGTTTTCCATTTTTCTGCTGTAGGTGACCTGCCAGCTGTTGTGCCAAATCGCTGCCGGCCAAGTTTATTCTGCCACCTGTTACTTCATCTACCCGACACAATCACTTTGACCGTCTGTTGTCAACTTCCCTTTTGCACCATTCACTGCAGACCGCGACCGAAATTCACTGCGCATCCGTCCCTTGGTTGGAGTCAACTCTCCTTTATTTTCATTCGTTTCATTGTTGATTTTGTCTTGTTGCGCGCACATCTCGTCCTATGTTTGCAACACCTGCACTCATCGCTTTCGCCGCTGCACCTTTGGTTTGAAGGTGATTGAGAGCTCGACACGCTCACAATGGCGATACCTGACGAACCTCGCCATGATCCAGTGGAGAAAATCACGGATATCCTGGCCTGGGGCAACGATGCTGAAATTGTAGAGCTCGACAGGTCTGGCCATGTGCAGCAGCAGTGGCTTCATGCCCACGATGGCCACCATCTTGTCCAGTGAGCATCTCCTCCTACCTCTGCTGGATATCAGGCTCTAACGGCGATATAGATCCAGCTCAAGAACAAGTCCAACGGCATCTTCTACCGCTCTGTTCGGGAATGGCGCAAGGCCTTGTTCGACTCGTTTCTCCCAGTTGGATTCCCGCACTCCGTCTCCAAGGACTACTTGGCCTATCAAATGTTTGATTCCCTCCAGGCCTTCTTTTCCACCATCAGCTCTCTTCTCGCCAATCGTGCCCTGCTCAAGGGTCTCGGCGTTGGAGATGCGTCGTCTTCGGCCACGTTTGCCCTTCTTCTCACCATCCTCAAGGATACCACGTCTCGCATTGCGACGATTGTGTTTGCCCACCGCTTTGGCCTTCGGATCGAACCAGACGCCAAGCGATACCGTTTCCTAGCCGATCTCTTCAACGACAGTGCCTTCTTTCTTGAACTCTATAGTCCCTATTTCGGCGCCTGGGGCAAGGTTATCGCGCTCAGTACCGGTCAAGCACTTCGAGCGTTGTGTGGTGTTGCCGCTGGTGCCAGCAAGGCAGCCCTGAGTGTGCACTTTGCCAGGCAAGATAATCTCGCTGAACTCAATGCAAAAGAGGCTAGCCAGGAAACAGCCGTGGGCTTGATCGGCCTGCTTGTGGGAACATTGGTGGTGAAGATGATTGAGGATCATTCAAGTGTTGTGCTCTTGATGATTCTCCTCGTCCTTGCCCATCTCGGCACCAACTATCTTGGCGTTCGCAGTGTCTGCATGGCCACACTCAACCGACAACGAGCGACGATCCTCTTCAGCGAATACCTCAAGAGCGGCGCCGTTCTCTCCCCCGAGCAAGTCGCAGAAAGAGAGAGCATCGTCTTCTGGAGCCCCGTAATCCACAACAACCGTGGCAACAAGGTAGTCCATCTCGAATTCGCCGAGAGCTACGGCCACGCCATGAGCTGCTCCGATTCGCATGACAAACTCATCGTCGTCGATGGCCTCAAGCACACCCGGTTCATTTGCTCTCGCGTTCCCGGCCGTCTCACCCCCATCAAGATGCTCCTCTGGGAGGGTGCCCAGCCGATGGATGCCATACGCGCATGGTTTGCCGCAATGGAAATCGCTTGGCTAATGGAAGACGGTGGTGTCTACACGCAGAAACTGGATGAGCTTTTCTGCGATGCTGGCGTCGAGGGCAACGGCAGAAAGTTTAGCATCGCCGGCAAGGACAGAGACAGCGAGTTTGTGCCCCAGTTCAACAGCCCAAAGCTCTGGGACGAGTTGGTGAAGAAGGGATGGAATCTTGAGACGCAGGCTTTGGAGACCAAGGCTCCTGTTCGCTTGCAGATACGCAAGAGGCGAGCAAAGGATTTGTAGACGGGTAGATATTCTGCCGCCCCCAAACGACGGAATGGATTTGCTGGGTGGCATTGCTGTACTATACACACCAGTAGAAGCATCATCGAAACGATGCCATGAATTGACGCAACGAATGACTCGAGAAAACCACTCTCAGGATCGTACAGGAGATTTGTATTGTACAAGGAGCCCCCCTTGTAGCTCTGTCTATCTGTATATGCATATTCCGACACAACGCATCATGATCAGCCCAGCAAAACGCCATTTGTCTATGCCACACGTAAACCGTATCATACATTCATTTTCTCCCAACGCTTCACTCTCACGCCAACCCCGTCCATCTCATGACCCGCATCTTGACCCCCTCCAAGGTATTCAGCTTCGGCCTGACATCGAGGTAGAAGCTCGGGGCTCCAGCCGTGCCGCCGGGCCGTCCGGCGTAAAAGTCAATGACATAGTCGACGCGGGTGCCGCAGCGGTCAATGACCCAGTCGTGGCGGTCAAAGGGCGCGGTGTAGCCGAGGATGGTGTTGATGCGGGCGGTGGGCGTCATGCGGGTGCTTTTGTTGGCAAAGGAGGAGAGTCTGGGACCGTCGCATCTGTGGGTTTCTTTCAGTTAGTTAACCGTTCTTCATAGTAGCTAGCGATGTGGAGGAGGAAACATACTTTGAGTCGGTCAAGTAGGAAGCTTCCCATTCTTTGATATGCTGCCATGCGCGCTCATTGACGGCGTTGTGGATGGGCACGACCGTCTTCATGTCGACTTCGCGCGCATCGTAGCCCTTGCGCTTCATGGCCTCGAAGAACATCTTTTCCGAGGGATAGACCCAGTTGCCTGAAGCGTCTACGCCGGACTCGATTTCCGCATTCGACGGGTTCGCAGAAGCTCCGTGGTCGACGGGACATTCATCTGGGTTGGTAAAGGAGCGGGGGATGGTGGACGTTACGCGGGAGGTTTCGAGGTTCGATGGTGACGATGGGATCGCGGGGTGGTTGGCGGGGAGGTCGGAGGCGGGGGAGGGAGAGGACCAGATGTAGGAGGAGATTGTCTGGGTCCATGAGGAAAAAGGTTTCTTGGCGGCGTGATCGACGGGGCATTTGGATGCTTCGCTTTGGGAGTGTGGTTGGTTCTGGTTCTGCTTGGAGGCTTCGGCGGCGCGGGCGTGGGCGAGCCAGGCGTCGCGGGTTTTGTGGTCGACGGGACAGGCGTCTTCGGCCATGGCTGGTGGTGATGGGAGTCTGAATGAGTTGAGGCGATGTGATTGCGATTCGTCCTAGGTTGAGGTTATGAGAGGGCGAGATATAGTTGTGAGGGTAGCTGGGAGTTGGGCTGGATTGCAGTATTAATTAATTTTTTTGGATGGCGGCGCAAAAGAGTATCGCAACTTTGCGATTGCGAAATCTTGGGGTTTGGGCCGAGAATTTGCCGGGCTGAGATGGAGGATTGGGAATGGGACCAATCACTTGCTGGGGATTACTACCGAATAATGAGGATCAAAAAAGATGTCGGTATAATTGGATAGTATTGTAGTCTGGTAGTCTAATCGATGTATAGTAGGTGAGCTATAAACGAAGAGATTCACCATCTACTGTCAGTCTCATCACACAGCACCCGTCTCCCTACCAGGCAAGCCAGACGTTATCAATGCTGCAGGTAACACGCAGAAGTCGGGAGACGGAAGGATACACATCCGGAATCTATGAAAGCGAATAGTTTATGTGTCTGCTGAGAGGCAAAATGTAAAAATCAGAAGTACGATTATACAATAGGGCGTGAGTTCATGGTAGGAAATGGCACATGTCATGGGCCTTTCATGTGTTTCCAAGAGAAGTGGCTGCGTCATAGCGCGCTCTAGCACTCGTTATCGCCCGTTATCTACGCCGTACAGTGCTTCGTATAGCCTCCAACCTCGACCTCGCCTGACCCATGTCGGCTACTCTTCCATCAACAACCTCCAAGCTTGCTCAGTGCAAAGCTCTGCTCTTTCAACACAACAATGCTCTTCTCTTAGTGATGATACTTTGGTCAAATCAATAATAGAATGCCGAGCCGCTCCCCGTCTGCGTCTGGGCTTCTCCCCATGCCCGGCGCTCCGTCATCCACTTGGGCCGTCTGCAGCGCCAGGCTAAAGAGCTTGGTGAAGCACCCCAACATGAGGGTCATTGTCGCCTTCTGGCTACTTGGTGCGCATCCTCTGAGTTTTTATAATGATATACAGCTAACCGTTACCTTCCCTGATAGGCCTCATCAACAATGTGCTCTACGTAATCATCCTCTCGGCCGCCCAAGACCTCGTCGGATCGCTCCCGAAAGGCGTCGTCCTCCTCGCCGATGTCGTGCCCTCCTTCTTCACCAAGCTCATTGCTCCATACTTTATCCACCGCATACCATATCCGATACGAGTCCTCATTTTCATCGCGCTCTCTGCGGGCGGCATGCTGATGATTGCCCTTACGCCTCCGTCCAAGTCTGTGCCGGTCAAGATGGTGGGAGTAATCTTGGCCAGCTTGAGCAGCGGCGGAGGCGAGCTCAGTTTCTTGGGACTGACGCATTACTACGGGCATGTGAGCTTGGCCGGTTGGGGGTCTGGCACTGGCGCAGCCGGTCTGGTCGGGGCAGGATTGTATGTGCTGTTGAATGATTGGTGGGGTTTACTGTCCAGCAGAGCTTGCTGTTCTCGGCTTGTCTGCCTGCCATTATGTTCGTCAGCTTCTTCTTTGTCCTTCCGTTAGACCCGTTGCGCCAAGGCAGCGCTCTGAAGGAATACGACGCTGTTCCGGAAAGAGACGTAGAGGACGAAGTGGATGGAGACCAGACGGAGCAGGAGATTGCAGCCAGCACTTCTGCTCTGCTTGTGCCTGAGCCCTCCGTCCTATCAGCCAACACTGCCTATGCCATGACCCGGGGCGAGGCGAATTCTCTACGCAACAACTTGCGGAGAGCCAAGGCGCTCTTCATACCGTACATGGCTCCCTTGCTGCTGGTATACGTTGCCGAGTATACCATCAACCAAGGCGTCTCGCCAACGCTGCTCTTCCCGCTCGAATCGTCGCCGTTCAAGGAGTTTCGTGAATTCTACCCATTCTATGGGTTTCTATACCAGGTGGGCGTCTTCATCTCGCGATCGTCCACATCCTTTATCCGTATCCACCACTTATACCTGCCGTCCCTTCTCCAAGTCGGAAACCTCATCCTTCTAACGCTACATGCCATGTTCTTCTTCATTCCCTCCGTCTACATCGTATTCATCATCATCTTCTGGGAGGGCCTGCTGGGCGGGGCTGTCTATGTCAACTGCTTCGCCGAAATCATGGAAAACGTGCCGGCCGAGGAGCGCGAGTTTAGTCTCAGCGCCACAACGGTAAGTGACAGCGGAGGGATTTGCATTGCGGGCTTGATCAGCATCGTGATGGAGACGAGTCTCTGCGATTACCAAGTTGCTCATGGGCGCGATTGGTGCCAGAGGGTGACGGTTTCACACGGCCGGGGATTATAGAGACGAATAATTGACAGAGTTGACATCTAAAACAGTAGCGTGAATGGTTTAGTGGTAAAATTCTCCGTTGCCATCCGAGCAACGTCGGGGAGCCCTGGGTTCGATTCCCAGTTCACGCATGTGATTTTCTTTTTTCCTTCTTTTTGCAACTTTCATTCAGTCTTCAGCTAATGGAAAGAAGATGTCTGTAAAATGAACATGGACGCCGAATGCAGACATTGATCAAGCATCGTATCTTGGGTTCCCCTTTTGTTCTCCATCACGGCCCCAGCGGGCTGAGATATACTTGAGACTAGCGAGCAGACTTACTGGATGCAATTGTGGCGAGCCCCGACGTTTTCCTTTTTGGGAGTGTAGATGCTGGTTTTGTTTCCATGTATCAGGTATTAGAGTTTTCCAACATCATCTGTACTTTAACCCTCGCCATAGCTGTGTGTTTAACCCGGGCGGTGAAATTCAGTCAAAGGAGTGTCGTGTAATTTCTCTTTCAAGCGTCTTGCATTATATGCGGTTACGCGGCACGGCGCCGATGCCCGATGCAGCCAGAAGAGGGAGCCGATTTGGCGGGCGGGGAGCGGAAAGGCAATTCAATACGACAACTACGGAGTACGATCGATCGTGCAGTATACATGCGTAATACGTAGTAATTAATAGTGTAGATTGTCAGCAGCTTGGGACAATGCACGCGGCAGTTGCTCGTATTGATTCTCGCATCTTTATTCCCGTAGCGTCTTATTACTTTACACAGACCACGACACTACACAACACGCAGTAAGACGAAGAGGAAAAGCAAAATGCAAAGCTGAAACAATAACACGCACACTTGACGTCTTACTCATCAAATCAAGCAACTTGGCGCCAATCCTGCCAAAGCGCACCCGTTGCATTTTATTCGTCTCCCCTGCTAGCCTCCATCAGTGGCCAGAACCGGGCCAAACCCAGCCCAAGCAAAAACTAAAATCCTGAGGCTAGTCGCGCTCGTACCTCGACCAGATGCGAGAATTCCCCCGTCAACGCCAAGCCCCCGCGTCTGGCGCTGCCTTGCTAGCGACCGGCATCGTGTCCTGTTAGCAGATACCCGGAGATGGGCGCTGAGGGTACGTACTATACCCGAGAACATAACCGCGGGCTCCAGTTTCTTTTCTGCCCCTTTTTCCTTTGCGCCAATCCAATCCAATATCGAGCCTCTTTTCAGCGTCTGCGTCCGTCCGTCTCTGTCCAGTCTCTCTTCTTGTCTCTTCTTGTCTGTCTCTTGTCTGTGCTTCGCCACAACGCGCCGCTACGCCAAGCCAATCTTGGGGCTTCTTTTCTTGCCGGTTTGTCGCCAGCTCTTTATTCTCTTTTTTTTCCTTCTTTCATTTTCCTGCTTCTTGTTTTTTTTTTCTTTGTTGATTCATCTCTCCTTTTCTTCTACAACGGTCATCGCCCCCCCCCCCCCGTGTTTCGGTGGGCACGCGGATCATCCATCGTTGGCCAGGATCCACTCCCCTCTCAGTCCTCCTATTAATGCTGGCATACGTTTTACTCATATACTTTCATGTATGAACGGACTATATACTTTAATCTTTAAATAAAATATTTACTAAGATATTTCACGTGTAGTTCTAC
>MDJU01000124.1:0-66326 GCA_001721665.1 Trichoderma pleuroti
TTTATAAGTATTAGCCTTAATTAACTATCTATTTAAATACTTTTATAATATTAAGTAGGGTATTCCTAGTATTATATAGCTTTTTATTATAATATACTATTATTAATATTATTAATTATAAAAAAAATAGTAGATTTAATAAATTTAGTTATTACCATTAAGAAAATTTAATTAAATTTAAAATTAGTTAATAATTTAATAAGAAATTGCAGTTGTAATAACCTAGGTTATTAGTGTAGTTATTAGTATTAAGGGGAAAAGGCAGTAGCCACCTTCTAGGGGTGGCCACCTTCCCTATGGTCTGACTTATTGGATACATGTACATACGAGATACGCTCGACTACTAATAAGTGCTGCAGTACATCATCCGGCAAGGCAGCGCCTTTAGTGCACACTGGCTACATGTACGGGTATTTTGTTACACCCAAGGCCCAGCAACGTCTTCACAAGATAATATTACAATTAGAAGTTTCAGATTATCCAGGGGAACATGTTCGAGTCCACACAAATAGTAAAATCAGGATTGAAGAAGGGGTCTCACCAACCAGCTTCCAGCTAAACGACAAGGTCATTGTCAAACTAGAGGATTGCTCAATCACTTCCAACTATATACAGCAGATATGTTAAATCAGCAAAGCATAACATCTTGTGCATTGAGTAGATTACAGATTCTATAAGTGAGTGCCGTTCTAATAGATTCTGTGAACATTAGCCATAAGCTAGCATTCGTCAGAGACGGTGGGCCTGTGGCACTTCCTGGAGCCACACAACAACATCCATCTGCGTACTTGCGCTGAGATTGAGATGGGGGTGTTTGCCATCATTGCTCGGATTAGATTAAGTGTGGTATGTTAGTGTTAAGTCCTAGGCTCCCATGCCGAGACACAGCTGACGCTCTTCAATCTGCACGTAGAGCAGGATACACACCTTTGCCACCGTTGGACAATAAGGCCTGTTCAGAAAATAAACCGTTCAGTTTGCTCATGGATTGGTTCTTTCTTAAGCGATCCCCGCATACAAGTACACTGAATTACAGAAATTTCGTACGCCACAAGGTCTTCCTTGCCCCACCAAGTCATACATGAATGAGAAAGGGGAATACGTGTACTCACAATCAATATTGAAGCAAAAAAAAAGCAAACAAGATCCGTGATACGACTTTGTGGCATCAGACAGTGTGCAGCTTCTCAGTGATCAGGCATGCCGTACACCAGATCAGTGCAAGGTAACAAGCACCCCACAGCCGGAATGTGGACACGTAGTGTACTCCCCTGAGTTTCCTCTGGCTAAATCCCGTAGATACTAGCCTGCATCGGCGTTTTAACCGTATTTTGCCGTTTGTAAGATATGATGTATTATGACAAACGTGATGAGCGCAGTGAATCCAAGCGAAAGCGACCCCGAAACACACACCAGGAACTTCATGGCGCCGCTGCGAGAACTTCAGGGAGTATTTGAGTACCTGAGAGATACCAACGCCGTTACACGAGAGGATGATCTTGCTTCAAAGGTTCACACCCAGACTCAAATCATTGAGTTTCACCGTTCAGACTCGGCAGGGTAAGTGGCTTCTGTCTTTGTAGTGCCGTATACATCACCAGGACTATACCTCGACCTTCCAGCTAGTCCTCCCCCCGCTCTCCTCCCCTGTCAGTTCTTCTCATCTTTGTCGCAATCCAAACATTGGTCACAAACAGTTTGTTTATTGCATTTGATCTCAGTGCCTTTAGCCTTCTCCTACGGTTTCTACCTTACCTTCGTTTGGTTTTTTTTTCTTCGTGATCTTTGTTTGATCCCTCATAGTGGTGTTTGCTTCGTCATCACAGTTATGTTACTAACAAAATTCATCTTCAGATTATCAGCCCATTGGAGTGAATTTTATCCCCATTACATGATGGAGGTATCTGAGTTCGCCCGTACTTGGGGGACAGACAATATCCGATATGCCATATCCATGTTTGAATCTCACCCAAGAGCTTATAACCGTGATGAGGTTTTGAAGCTACTTCGCAAGATAAAAGAGACTATTCCTGATTGGAAATATCCCCTTGAAGACGACAAAGAGTTTATGTCTCGAGTGTTCGGACGAGGGATATGTCTGAAGGGATCTAATGTGATGGATGGGTGATGGATGGAAAAAAAATTAGGCTGCAGGAACAGATGTTGTGAGTCTTTCAGGTGTGAAACTGGATTCCGTATTCGTGTCGTTTGTTCTATCCTCAACACTCCTTTGCTCGGGCCTTCGCCGTTGATTCAGTCTGGAATACGATTTGAGTTTTTCCTTGTCGTGGTTATAGCTCCTTGTGGCTCTAATGCAATTTGAGTCTTTTATCTGACCTTTGTTCCACTCTAAAAGTACACACTCATCAATTGGTGGTTACATCTTCCAAATGCCATGTACGCCATTCTCATATCCACTGGACCACCCTTGGAGCCCAAAGAAGCAGAACCACTGCCAGCAACTATAAAACCCATCCGTGCTAGATGATGTTTGCTATACAGGAAAAGGCAACCCCCCTCATCCCGAGAGAGACAGCAGCATAATCATTGGTGAGAGCCGACATGTAACGCAAGCTTCCAAGGCTACCATGTACACAAACCATATGGCGGTGGAGAATAATGCACGTACCAATCTTCCTCGCCTTCCAGGTCGACATAAAAATAGGGCGCAACCATATTAGCTTTAATCTTCATCCAATCCTCGATGTCGACGGCATCACCAAACTCATCCGTCGCCTCTTCAGGCGGCAGCGAATCCACCCATCCCGGAACAATATTTACATGCCCATTCAAGAAACCGCCAGCCAAGCTCAACAGAGCGGCCTCGTCTACTTGGATAAAATACGCGAACCTCGAACCGCGATTGTGAGGAGAAGAATCTACATCGTACTCCCCTTGAACCTCAGCGCGCGCCCATGCCCTGAACCTATGCTTCAGTTGATCTAGCGAAGCGCCCTCGAGCTCGGGGTCCTCGACAAAGACCCAGTCTAGCTTGGCGGCGATGTCGGGAGCGTCCGATTCGGCGATTTCCTTGCGTGTCTTGTCATCGACGAAACGCTTAAAGCTTTCCCAGGTACTCTAGAGCTCCGGCTTATAGCTGCATCGGTAGATGACCCAACCCCATTTTTCCTCGGTCGAGCCAGAGTTGAGTAGCCACTGGATTTTGCGCTCGTCGGAGAGATGGTCCCAATTCATGTCAGTCGACGTGGACTTGTCACGGGAGCTGGCTGAAGCCATGAAGGACCGGTTGAACAAGTTGACTCGAGTTGGTTGACAGGCTGCAAGGATGGCGCTGGGGCGGTGCTTGAAGTGTGCGGGCTGCTGATAAAGGCTAGAGTAGAGCTGTTTGCCCATGACCATCACCGGCCGCGGCAACTGAACTTTCCGGAGGACTTGCCGCGCTGGAATAGCGACCATTTCGATCTCGGTGGGCACGCACGAGATATTGCAAGATGATGAAGGAGGCAAGAAGTGAAAAGAGTAGAAGCGAAGAAAAAATGGGTGAAGCGGCAGTGACTTAGCTGGGGAGTTTGGTTGAGAGAAGTTGAATGTGCGGGCAGCTGCCAAGGCATGAGGCAGGCAAATGCTCAGTGGCTGCCTCAGGCAGCGAAATATACCTACCCAGCACAATAGGCGTGAACCAAATGGTACAGATGTTTGCAAACCGACGGCTTGAAGCCAAATGAAACACACAATAGTAGATGGTAGGGTATGCGTGTAGAGAAGTTGAATGTTGCCTACATGTACCTAGTAGGTACTAAGTAGTTGATATGGTAGGTACTACTAAGGTACCTATAGTACTAGTAGTACCTGTATGGGCGGCAGTGCAGCTAATCGAAATCTACTATAGGTACTAAGCCGGGATATGAGGTCCACGGGTACGTATAGTGGGGTGCGGCAAGGGAAATTATGGCAAACGACTAATATGTACCTAGTAGGTACCTGGTAGATGGAAATGATTTCCATGCCCATGTGGTATTTTGCCATCGTTTCCCCCCATCTTGCCATCAGTACGAACACGACCAATAATTCAACAAGTATCGTAGAGGTCTCTGAGTCTTTCGGGAGCCCATGATGATATTGCGAGCCTAATAAGCCTGGTTTCGAACCGAGGTTTGCAATACCGATAATACACAGCATAGCATGGTCAATCATCTGACCTAGGTACTTGAATTGCATCATCATAGCACGATCGAAAGAAGTCATCTATAGGTTTCTGCCGGAAATAAGCAACATCACATTAGCCACCTCTGACGAAGTCCTTTTGCGGGCAGCAAGCCGTTTAGACATCATTAGCTATTCTACATTTGTCCAATCCACCAAAACCTTCTGTTGCATGTTGGTGATGCTCAACAGTATGGCAATGCTGGGTTTGAGCAGCTCCCTGGAACTAAATCCCTGGCTAGTTTTCGCCAGATCAACTTCCAATATTTGCGCCGAAGGGTCCAACAAATGATCGATGATATGAACGATGCCCTATGATGCACCCGTTAACATGTATTCTTCATTGCGTAGCGCCTTGTTTCAATACCGCCTTACCTTTGTAACAGGAATATCCGCTTCAGTAACACTGGAAATTTTATTCAGGGTCAGATTCCCATTGACCATCTGCGCTCCAACAAATAAAAAGGTCCCCGTCTGGAAGCGCGTATACGTAGTATTAAAGTTCTTGACCGTGAGCTGGGAATTCGGCACGTAATGGTGCTGTAGTAGATTCCCCAGCCACCATTTGCCCTTTGGAGTAGCCGCAAACGTAGCGTAGTACGCCCCCGTGTTTCTGAAAGCTGTATCTGAAGGGGCAAAGAATGTGTACGACCAAGAAGGGGCCGTGTCAAAAGCCTCGCTAAATCCTGTACAATCGTCAGCCGTCATGTATAATTGGCGGGAAATAACATCAAGCACGCATACCAGCGCATTCGCTTAGCACCGTCGCCAGAATGCTCAGATCATCTCTTGACTTGACAAAGTCGAGTAGTGTGTTGATGGTGGGATCTTTGGGAGGGATGTAAGTGCCAGATGGAGCTGGGTAATATGCCAAGGGATCGTGGTCAACAACATCCGCAGAGACGAGACCTCCCAAAAGGGAGAGGGAGAGGAAAAGCATGCGAAGCTGTACCATTCTTGCTAACGATGTTATGCCCTCGATTGCCCAGTATGAGAAGGGTAGATGATAAAGGTTTTCCTGGCTGTTGGTCCCAGATGAGGGCAGGTCTTGAGGCGGAAGTTGACCCCAAATGTGCTGCTTATGGAGATGGGCCGGGGCTGTCAGGGGCGGCTTAGGACTGTCAATATCGGTGAGCTTTGCGCCCGGCGATCCCCCGCACGATGCTCCGGCACAAGGGTTCAAGCGTCTGGGACTAACCCAGGCTCCAGACTTTAGCATAGTCTAAATGTCTCGGGGCAATCCCAGGCCCGGTGCAGCAGGAAGAAATCCGGGGCTGACAGTGGTCTAACTATGAGCTGAGCCAAGAGGTGACAAAGGGTTACTCAAGAAGTAGGGGTATATGGTAGCTTTGAGGAGACAATTCAAAGCTCCGTCAGAGAGATCTAACACTCTAGGATCACAGTTTCCTTTCTTTTTTTTTCTCTTCTTTTTTTTTCTGCCGGTATTTGTGCCCACAATGTTGGCCACAACATTATTCGTTGGAATCCTAGCGGTGCCTTGCTTGGGCAGTGTAAATCCAGCAAAGCCTCAGATGGGTAAGTAAAAGCATCGACTCGGTATGGATAAAAACGACTAAACGCCTCAAGGATGGAACACCTGGAACACATTCAAGAGCAATATAAATGAGACATTGATCAAGTCAAGCGCAAAGAGCCTGGTAGACACTGGCCTAGCACGGGCTGGCTACAAATACGTCAACCTGGACGACGGGTGGCAAGCTTTTACACGAGATTCCTTGGGTCGCCAGCAGCCAAACTCCACCAGGTTCCCCAGCGGCATTAGAGCATTGGCAGATTTCGTGCACGGCCTAGGACTTAAGATTGGAATATATAGGTGAGCGGGTGATGCACATCCATCTACAACTCAGCTCACTAACACCAAGTCTCTCAAGCGACGCGGGCATTTATGACTGTGCCTTTTACCCTGGAAGCTATGGTTACGAGGAGCGAGACGCTGCTACTTATGCGTCATGGAAGATGGACTATCTCAAGTATGACAACTGTGGCGGCTTCCATGCGGGCACAGTTTCTCCTCAAGAACGGTTCCTGAGTATGGGCGACGCGTTGAACCGATCTGGCCGCGACATCCTCTACTCGCTATGCCAATGGGGAAACCAGTTTCCGTGGCATTGGGCATCTTTCACAGATAGCTACAGAATCTCTGGCGACATTAAGAGTGCATTTGGCGAGGATAGTAGTGGTGTCTGCCAATCTGCTTACTGCCTGAATACCGGTTATGCAGGCGTCAGTGTGCTGACAATGATCCGCAAGATGCGGGAGTTGTCGCGATTTCAGAGACCTGGCTCATGGGGTATGTCGTATTCCTTCCCAAGCTATTCAGGAGTTGCCTTTTAACCTGATCTAGGTGACATGGACATGCTCGAGATTGGTACCGGCACCATGAACTTATACCAAGAGCAGACTCATTTCTCTTTTTGGGCTGCGCTCAAGTCACCGCTAATCATTGGCGCCAACATCAACACAATCAGTAAATCATCTCTAAACATCTTGCTGAATAAAGAGATCATTGCAATCTCTCAGGATGACGCCGGCGTAGCGGTCAACTACCTGCCCGAGCTATCGACCGAGCACAAGATCCAAGTCTGGGGCGGGCCTCTTGCCTCTGGCAAGTCACGCTACGTAGTCTTGGCCCTCAACTATGGTCCAAACATCACCGACATTACAATTCCTCTCAGTGGATTGCCTGGGTTGAAGGGGTCTAGCCTATCCGAGTATTCCGTGCGAGATGTCTGGGCTGGAAAGCAAGGATACCATGGAGGCAACAAGCTCGTGCTGAAAGACGTGGCTTTGAACCAGACAAAAGTATTAGTCTTCTCAAAGAAATAATCTAGCAATTAGATAGAGATGTGATGTAGCAAATAGTTCAAACTTCCACAGCTTGCGGTACTCTTATTGTGTTTCAAATAGTGGCAGCCAAGCGCTGTCTATGACCTGTCACATAACAAATTCGACGGCTCAAAGATAGCCAAGGACAATGGTTTGCATCCCTCAAACTTATAATCAATTGAAAGATAGAACAGATTAATACCAAAGAAGCATACAATTGCCCCATCTGAATCAGTGTATTGTATCTATTCCGAGGTGAAACGTAGTTGACGCAATTCCTACTCTAGGAAGAACATAGAACGAGAGAGAAGGGCGATATTAGTAAGTTTATTAAATACATCATTACTCTATTACGCGGCAACCTATTGTGCTCAAGCTGAGTTAATCATGCCTCTTCCCTTTGGCCCAATCTCGCCACCTCCCCAGATTGTCCGGTCATTATCATTAAGGAACTGACCCTTCTTGTTATAAGACCATATCAAATCGCCCCAGCTAGGATGGTCACCGGGGCTCGTTGTGCCGGCTGGTTCGTGAAGTTAGCCAAAGTTTGCTTGACGGACAAGGTCGACTATACGTACGGTTGCCTTCACCTCCGAGGCCATTGATCGTGAGCTTCATCTTGGTCGTATAAGGAGCGCGAAGTCCTCTCTTGACGACATATTGGTAGTATAAAATCTACATCAAGGTCAATACAAGTTCCAGGAAAGTGCGTCATCGAAAACACAACTTACATCCCAAACTTTGGGCGGTGGCTTGGCGGCTCCTCGACTGATGTTGGATGGCACAGCCCACGGCCCATTGATCAGGATTGCCTCGCACCGGTAGAACTTGGGGTCGTAAGGCACATCGTATCCCAAGTTGTATTTGGCTGTGTATTCTGCAGCCTTGAGTAGAAGATTGTCTCCAAGTGAGTACACATCCGTTCCTTGAGACTGCATGATTCTAGCCGCTTCTGCAGTCCAGCCTAGGGCGCCTTGCGCATGGCCCTGGTCGCGACCAGTTTCTGCACCTTGTCCCGTTTCTGGGTGGAAGTTGCCATATATTCCAGCACAGAGATCGTTCTGAAAGGCGTATACAGCGTAATTGTACTGTCACTATTCGTTAGTTACGGACATCGCGCCCTGCCTTGTGGCTGGGAAGTTGAAGCTCACCAGCGTCACGTCGTCCAAGTAAACGGCAAAGGACAGCAGGGCCTTGATGCTAACCATGCCATAGTTTGCCTGGCCGATGATAACGGATTGTCGTGCAAACAACCAGTACAGTTGATTTGAGAATCCACTTCCGCCTGAAGCTTTCGCCCCCGCCTCGATCCAGCCTCCTTCCCATCGCATGATCTCTGCCGCATTCGCAAACATGTCTCCTTCAAGTCCGACGAGAAGAGAGGTGTCGGTACCAATGATGGAAGTCAAATTCGTACCCCAAGCGTCTAGAATCGTTGTTGATCGGTCCCAGTGGCTCTGGTTCTTCGTGATGTACCACATTAATGCATTCTGGTATGCCGCGCGCACATCGTTGCTAAAGGTTGTGTAGTTATTGCTACATCCACCTCGGCAGATGACGCTTTTTGGGCCTTGCATAGTGTACTGAGATCAAAAATCAGCCTCATGAAGATCCAAAACGAACATGTCCAACTTACGGAGGCTTGGGAGAAGGAATCCGTACTGAATTTCTCGTACGCCGATTTCCATGGCTCTTGGCCCTTGGCTACTCCCAATCGGATGCGCTCGAGATCGTCATGAGTATGCCAGAGTCCAGGATGTATGAACTCGCCGACATGCTTTTTGGATCCAAAAACTTGGGGGACAACCGGCACAGGTCCATTGAGGACAGGAAGCCCGTTCAGTGGCCCAGTGGCAACGACAATGTTGACCAACAGCCCAAATGCTGTTACCACCGAAGCAAAGCTCGACCCAACCAGAACCATCTTGATGCTTGTGGAGAGGCTGAAGATCTATCACCACGTGCGGGATGTTGAAGAGAGCGCTCATATGCAAGAGGGAAGCAAACCCCAAACGACTGGAGGCAGGGGTGATATTAATGACAACATTGTCGTGTTCAATCAATATCTCAACCTCCACTAGGCCTAGATCCCTGTACCTCGAAACGCTGAATCCCGACTTTTTCGTGTTGTTTAACCTCCTTTCTCCACATTGTCCCCCCTCTCTCAACACACATAAGCGCAAGGGCAACTCGCCGGCCTCCGGGTCAAGTCCCGGAGCAATTCCCGGCATCAGCCATCGAATGACCAGCAGCTCCATTTCGGCCCGGCAATTGAGCAATAGCAGCAAGGGACGTATTGCCGCTGCAATGGGAGCTTTAGTCCAGCAGCAAAACTGCATGCCCCACGAGAAACCCTGGTCGTTTACCCCATAATGCCGTCCTGTTTCTTTGACTTTTTCGCGGGGTAGTCCGGGGTAATCTGGGATGCTCGATTGTAAATTTCTGCGGACCGAAGTTCACTCCGATACTGACTTCAGGGTTTTCTTGGAGCTCGTCACAGCTGGTGATGAGTTTCCGTGCGTGGCTTCAAACCAACTCTGGGGTTGCATCCGCTCAGTCTAGGTACGAGCCGTAACAAAGACCTACACTCGACGAAGAATGGTTGTCGAGAAACATGAGTATAAATAAACAAAAGTCCTCGAACGAAATGGGTTTCTGAATGCTTGCCAGTCGGTGCGTTCGGGGAATTTAGCAAAGGCTTCTCTGCTTCTCACAATCTTGAACATGGCATCTTCACTTGTTGCAGCGTTGCTCTGTAGCCTCGCGCTATTCGATCTGTCTCAAGCGGCGCCTTCATCTACTATCGATTCCCAACCTCTTGATTCCCGCGCTAGCTTTGTTCACCCGGGTCTCCTCCACACCGAAGCAGACTTTACCCGTATTAAGTCCAAGGTTGACTCCAAGACAAATCCGTGGTATGCAGGCTGGAACAAGCTGGTGGCTCACGCCAACTCCGGCTATGTTCCCAGCCCCAAGCCCACCGTCTATCGAGGCACGGGTTCGCCTGAGAATTATGCCAGCTTGTATCGCGATGCAGCTTCTGCGTACGCCAATGCAATCTATTGGAAAGTCACGGGAGACACGGCGTACGCCACGGCTGCGGCGAAGACACTGGATGCTTGGAGTAGCACTCTCACCTTCATCGACGGTAGCTCTGACAAGTTCCTCGCCAGTGGCATCTATGGGTACCAGCTGGCCAATGCGGCCGAGATCCTTCGTGGCTACTCTGGCTGGACGGGTCTTGCTGCCATGAATACCATGCTGGAAAAGGTGTTCTACCCCATGAACCATGATTTCCTAGTCAACCACAATGGTGCCAAGATTGATCACTACTGGGCTAACTGGGATCTGGCGAATCTCTGCACCATGTATGCTATTGGTGTTTTGTCCGACAATGCTACCATGGCAAACGAAGCTGTCGACTACTTCAAGAGTGGTGCGGGTAATGGGGCTATTGAGAAGACCATTTGGGTTACATACACCGAATCGGGGAGCAGCAAAATCCTAGGGCAAAACCAAGAAGCTGGGAGGGACCAGGGGCACGCCAATCTAGATTTTGCGCTCCTAGGAGTGCTGGCTCAGCAAGCTTACAACCAGGGAAATGACTTGTTCGGTTACCTGTCCAACAGAATCCTAGCTGGGTGAGATTTGTTTTCTCGACTTCTCCGTTATCATAAGATGAAGCAATGCTAACACGGTCAATTTCTTAGAGCCGAATACGCAGCCAAGTATAACCTTGGCTTCGACGTTCCTTACACCACTTACGTCAACAGCGATGTAACGCAGACTACGATCAGTAATTCCAGTCGAGGTGATATCCGCCCGATCTGGGAACTGATCTATGGCCATTATGGATCCCTCAAAGGTCTGAATGCATCTTGGTCGAAGCAGTATCGCGACCTAGTTGTGTCCAACGGAAGCGGAGCGGAGGGCGGCGGCGGAGACTATGGCCCGAACAGCGGTGGTTATGATCAGCTCGGATTTGGTACCCTTCTATACCGTCTGGAGGCTTGAAGTTGCGGCTCAGGGAGCTCCAAAGCACAGTCAATGGCACATTTCGCATAAATAGCACCAAGTTCGATCCATATCATTAGTTATAAATATTCCATATAAGCGACACCAGTATCTCGTGAATTACTTTAGTATATATAACTTCTACCATCTTACAGATACGAAGCAGTCAATATTTGATAAATTTACACTATCAGCCCTATCTCTTAATGCTATTTGATAGTATTGTTAATGACAAGAGAAATTCGATATTCAACGTATTACAATCTCCTCAAAATTAGATATATCATGTTCATGATCAAAGAGCTCACCATGCATGATACCGTGAACATACACTTCTCCTATCAATTCATAACCCTTGATTGGAAGAGAGCTCTCATCTGTTTGACTCCACCAACTGCCTTTCTCTTCTTCAAATGATATACCCATCACAGGCAGTTTTCTTTCCTTGTCAATGTAGAGAGGACGGAGCAAAAATGGCCATTCTGACCCTTGAATTGCCCACACCTCGTCTCCTTTTCTCATCCTCTCGGGACCAAGCCCAAGAAGCATCTTCGTTACTTCTTGCCCGTCGCTAGCTCCAGAGCAAGTAAAGAATTGCCTGACGTACTCATCGTCTAACTGCATCGCAAACACAGCCCTTCCTCTTGCCCAGTGAAATTGACGAATAAGACGTGAACAAGTTTGTGAAAAGTCGGTTGCATCATCAGTGTCACGGACACAACCGAGGAAATCGTGTTTGTCAAGTATTCGTGAGGGCATCTTTAAACGCTTATACGCCTCATAAAGATACTTTTCGTCGATTCCCTTTATTGACTGTGCACGCGAAATGATATCGTGGGTATCTTGAGTGAGGACATGGTCAACAGTTTCATTTCCAGCAGTGGACGCCATTTGCACACACAAATATTGGGATATGCCGTCTACAATAAATCTCTCAACTTTCCATACGGGCAAAGATGGGCCGTTGAGAGATGTGAATTTATTCCCAGGGTGCCAAGATCCCAAAGAGATGCAGGACAGTAATGCCTCAACAGGCGACAACTGCTTGGAAGACTGGTCCTTATCCGCGCAACGGATAGGATATTCCGATGCTAATAGGCTTAGGGGAGCAAAAACGTTCATTAAAAAGGTAGCGCACGGTGCCCACTCTAGGGCTGAAGGGAACCTTGAAGATCCTCTTGTTATACCCAACCTTTGGCCAAAAACATGAAGGTTATTGCCCTTGACGTGGAAGCGTTGTGTCTGTACGGCCAAAGCCGACCCATGAATGTTGAAATCGCTCTTGGAACTATTCAAGAAAAGAGCACCACCATTAGATAAAGAAAATTGTTCCCGGTTAGCCAAATTTGGAACCCAAGAAGGTAATCCGTTCTTGACATCCACCCAAGATGGAACACTTCGACGTTGAAGCTCATATCCAGGCCTATCTCCAGTTTGCACCCCCGGCGTGATGAGCGCAACGGCTCTGATACCCAATTTACTATGCATGAGACGAAGAATGAAAGCTCGAAAAACGTTGGCAGTTGAAAGGCTGTAGTCTGGAACAATTGGTTGGTACGAGGATATGGATGAATCAGCATCATTGGCCATGTTAGACAAGCGCTCCATGATTGCTTCCGCCAAGCCAAGAATTCCATACACAAAGTCCCTCGGGTCTGTAGCATAGGTATTTGCGCTGCGCCAAAAGGCCCAGGCCAAAACAGATTCATAGTCCGGCACGCTGTGTTTATCGCGAGCAACTCCTGGGATCTGGGAAACAAATCTCTTGAGCTGATTCATATCTTCCAAGCATGCCCTAAGTATGCTCTGCTGCATTACTGCCGTACCAGCGGTCCCGTTATTTCCATATTGCAATTCCATGGTGAGTCCGAGTCTTTGCAGAAACAATGCTGCGTTATGAAGGTTGTCCTGGTTTATAAAATAATCTCCACAAAGGATCCTAATCTTTTTTGCTAAGGCGAACTCTTGCAGTGTCCATAGTCGGTGAAACCATCGTCGCGACATGAAACTGATCAGCGTGTCCCATTCATCTTTCGACAGCAGATGTTGTGGATACTGCACGAAGAGGCTTCTTGATGTGTTTGCCCCAGTAGTCCATGCAGTTCCATAGGTTTGTGCCATGGCAGATAGATCGCCTAGCACGCGATCAAGGGCTTTGGCTTCCGAGTCCGTAGCCGGGCCAAGCCAGACATCAACGACCGAAGCATGTTCGTAAATTTCCTTCATCATGGACACCTGCTCACTACGCTCTCGCGTATTCTCCTGGTTGATGCAGAGGGAGTCAATCCAATAATACGTGCCTTCATTCAGCTTGATGATGCGATTCAAGGCCAGAAGAAGATTTTTGGGCATGGACGTTGGAACACCATGTTGGCCTTTATAGCGGAACACTGGATCTTCATGCTCAGGTACTCCCCGAGCAAACCCCCAAGTGTAGCTCAATGCGTGGTATGCCGGGGCTGCAGCCAAGGGAAACACACCACTCCAAGACAACGCAATATCTCCATCTGCAGCAGAGTTGATGACCACCAGGCGGATGTAGCCACCGTGTGGAAGGCCACCATCCGCATGAGGCCGACAAGGATCCGTCCGATAATAACGCGTCAGGCTGAATATAGATCCAGGGAATGATCCATGACCAACCTGCGGTTTATCGATTGTGAAGTATCCTGCCGCAAGTATTCCAACAACCAGAATTGCAGTAACAATGTCTAGCAGAAGAAGAAGCAGGTTATCTGGAAGCATTTTCTGCTTCTGATGGAGATTGCTTTGGTGCACAGCAACGTGTGTTAGAGAGTGATACGAGGAAGAGTCATTCATGCAGATTCACGCAAGGATCTAAAGCCAAGCAGTTTGACAATGCTGGTTGTCGCGACGGCATCACGTGAAGAAGGATCATCAGCTTCATGTAGACACTAAAAACTCCAAGCAGATCTATCAATTTTCCTTTGCCTCTGTATGTGGTTGATTCATTTTCTATTTCTCTTGCTTTAGTCTTGAAAGAGCAGCCTGAAATGACAGTAGACATACAAAGTCCGCCAAATTTTGAGAAAAACTTTCTGTATAGGGTAACACGACTGTGTTGTACCTAGACAATATCTCTCCATGCCTAGGAAAGCAACAGTACGAGACAAACAGAAAGGAACCATGAGATATGCTCTAACAAATAGAGGCGTGTAAGTCATTATTTCATCAAGTGTACTTGCTATGATCTACACTTTAAGTTGATTAGGCTCTTTAGAGGTGCTTATACATTATTTCTCGGTAGAATGCCTCTTAGACCCATTCAAAGTAAAATAGACTCGCACTTCGAAATGCTTAAGAAGTTGCCCTAATAAAGCCGTACTACCTACGCAGATGTTTGAGATGTTGTATTGCATTCTTATGTGAGTATAACTAGCCGTGCAATTGGTGCTCATTTGCAAGTATGAGCAACGTCGATAGCGCCGCTACACTTATATTCAAATCTAGGCTCTAGTCCTTCGGAATAGATGCATACGTGTAGTCTTTGTTGATGAAGGTGAAGTGTAATTCCTAATCTTATTATCTATATCGGCTTACAAGTTCCCATAGCGATATTTTACTGCGCTTGAGGTGTATTTCGAGCAATGTTTGTTCAATTATATTGACAACGTATGAAGATCTGATTTTGAAACCCACTTGATCAACTACTTGCAGCCGCTGGCAGCTGGGAAGCGCGCACCGCCCTTGACGCCTACTAAGATCAGGTACAAGTACTGTACCTATATGTAATTATCCCGAACAGGGCAATAGAACACATGTGGGACAGTTTAGTTATGTGGGCCAATTTTACCAGGCAAGATGCAAAGCCATGTTGGGGCATTAGATGAGATCTAGAGAGAGAGAGAGTTACATTTACTGATGGACAACTGTTAGAATTTGCAAAGGGATTTTGTAGCTGCATGTATATACATTTTACAATTATGTTTAGAGCGGCAATCAGTGGCCCCTTTATGCGCAAACACTGCATGCATTGTCATCGCCAAGCTAATTATTCGCATGCATGCTTACATGCAAGTCGCAGCATCACGGCTCTAAAGACGTCACTGTGTACAGTCTCTCACATGACACCCATCGCTTCCGTTCATGGCGAGATTGTATAAAAATAGCTGCTAGAAGATTGCGCAATGCCCCTTTGAATGAATGAGTGCGTCATCCAGGCTTTTGAAGTTGGTTGCCAGCCACATGTAGCGCATCATTTGTCCCCAAGGCTGCATAGTTGAAACGCATCACATGGAGTGCTATGCCCCCCCATCTGTAGCAACTCCAGAAAGTAGAATACGCACCGAATCCATCAAGGTTGTCTCGTTAAACGAATGAGCTTTGGCCAATTATGTCGAATGTAAATCTAAGCGGAGAATGACAGCCCGAAGGTCCAGCAGCTCGTTCTCGCGGGGGATTCTCCTCTGTACTGAGTCGCTGGCAACTGCTGGAAGAGGACATGCTCGGCTGCTAGTATAGCCTACTGCTCATCACGTCTCTGTGCAAATGTACTCTTTGGGCTAACAATGCCGAGCAGCTATCAGCACTGGCAAGGCTAGATACAGGCATCGCTCGGCAATACCAACTTGGGCTAGCCACCCACACAAACTACCGAGAGCTCACCAACAGCCAAGCTGCTCAGCAACGCGCAAAGGCTCGGATAGTGGCATCCGAAGCCAGACACGGCGGCCAATCCGCGAACAAAGTTGCCCCCATGTTTAAGCTTCCCCTCCACCACGAACCCCGCTTGTCCACTTGGATGCCGGCCCAGAGCTACAAGGACGTGGGCCTTTGAAATTGCGAGGCGGCGGTTCGTCAGACACGCAGGCGATGACACAACCGCCGCCAATGGCGTTTCACCGCAGATCCAGATGAGGATGGAGAGCAGCGCAATCGCGACATGTCGGAAGCCCGATGACATGCGACTTGGCCGTGAGCAACGCGGGGTTGTCCAGCAACCCCTCTCCAATTCTCTCCTCTTTGCTTGGCGGTTTTATATGATCTGATTTCCTCTTTTTTGCCCTTGTCTCGTCTCTTAGACTTTTGTTTCCTTCTTCTCACAACCTTGTTCCGTAGTCTCGACAAGTTTTGCTTCTGGAAGTGACAAACTTGATCTATACTATACCTTCGTCTGATAGCAAGTACAGACTGCAAACATGGGCGAAGCAAAGTGTCCTGTCAACCACGTCAACGCCGCGGGCGGCGGAACCAGAAACAAGGATTGGTGGCCCGAGTCTCTCAAGCTCAACATTCTTCGTCAGCACACAGGTGTGACGAACCCTCTGGGGGCCGACTTTGACTATGCTACTGCTTTCAAGTCTCTCGACTATGCTGCCGTCAAGAAGGACCTTACGGCCCTCATGACTGATTCCCAGGACTGGTGGCCCGCTGATTTCGGTCACTACGGAGGCCTGTTTGTTCGTCTGGCGTGGCACAGCTCTGGAACGTACCGCGTCTTTGATGGTCGCGGTGGTGGTGGCCAGGTAAGCAACCTTTCCATGTTATTTATTCCAACCAACACCTTGAAACACATGTAGCTGACCTGATTTTCCCATGTAATAGGGCCAACAACGGTTCGCACCACTCAACAGCTGGCCCGACAACGTGAGCTTGGACAAGGGCCGTCGTCTGCTGTGGCCCATCAAGCAAAAGTATGGCAACAAGCTTTCCTGGGCTGATCTCTTCATCCTGTCTGGCAACGTTGCTCTCGAGTCCATGGGATTCAAGACGCTCGGATTTGCCGGCGGCCGTTCAGACACCTGGGAAGCCGATGAGTCTGTCTACTGGGGTGGCGAAACCACATGGCTCGGCAACGATGTTCGATATTCCCACGGCTTTGCAGGCCCTGAAGGCCCTGCCGGCGCAGGCCACGGCGTCCTCATCGCCGACGAAAAGAAGCACAAAGACATTCACTCTCGCGACCTAGAGTCTCCCCTCGGTGCTGTATGTTGTTCTCTTTTATTTATCCAGCCTTAGCCACAGTGAACCATCAACTAATGATACAATGCGTATAGGTACACATGGGTCTGATTTACGTCAACCCAGAGGGTCCTGATGCCAGTGCCGATATTCTGGCTGCCGCTCGGGATATCCGTGTCACTTTTGCCCGCATGGCCATGAATGATGAAGAGACCGTCGCTCTTATTGCTGGTGGCCACACCTTTGGTAAGACTCACGGTGCCGGTCCTGCCAGCCATGTTGGCACTGAGCCCGCCGGTGCTCCCCTCGAGAACCAAGGTCTCGGCTGGGTCAGCTCCTTCAACTCTGGAAAGGGTGCGGATACCATCACCAGTGGTCTCGAGGTGACCTGGACCAAGACGCCAACTCAGTGGAGCAACCAGTTCTTTGAGTACCTCTTCAAGTTTGAATGGGAGCTCACCACAAGCCCTGCCGGTGCCAAGCAGTGGGTTGCGAAGAACGCTGAGCCCATCATTCCCCATGCTTTTGATTCTTCCAAGAAGCTGCTGCCTACCATGTTAACCACGGATCTGGCACTGCGCTTTGACCCAGAGTACGAGAAGATTTCTCGTCGTTTCTTGGAGAATCAGGACTTGTTCGCTGAAGTTTTTGCCAAGGCCTGGTTCAAGCTGACGCACCGCGACATGGGACCTCTCAGCCGATACGTTGGCCCTGAAGTCCCCAAGGAAGAATTTTCCTGGCAAGATCCCATCCCCGCTGTCAACTACACTCTCGTCAACGACAGCGACATTGCCGCACTCAAGAGCCAGATCTTGGCATCCGGAGTGTCACCATCCAAGCTTGTTTCCACCGCGTGGGCATCTGCTTCGACCTTCCGAGGCAGCGACAAGCGTGGTGGTGCCAATGGTGCTCGTATCCGCCTGTCACCGCAGAAGGACTGGAAGGTGAACAACCCTCCTCAGCTGGCCGAGGTTCTGCAGGCCCTGGAAAAGATTCAGAAGAGCTTCAACGGCTCTCAGAACGGCAAGAAGGTTTCTCTTGCTGACCTGATTGTCCTGGCGGGAGCCGCTGCAATTGAGAAGGCTGCCAAGGATGCAGGACACAACATCACCGTCCCCTTTACTCCTGGTCGCAACGACGCCACTCAGGAGCAGACTGATGTTGAGTCAGTTGGCTACCTCGAGCCCATTGCTGATGGCTTCCGCAACTACGGCAAGTCGACTCCAAGAGTCAAGCTGGAGCACTTCCTCGTTGACAAGGCACACCTTCTCACCCTCTCTGTTCCCGAGGTGACTGTTCTCGTTGGTGGTCTGCGTGTTCTGGGCACCAACTTTGACGGATCAACTCACGGCGTCTTCACCAACCGTCCCGGAACGCTGACCAACGACTTCTTTGTCAACCTCTTGGACATGGGAACCGTCTGGAAGGCCAACCCCTCCGACGGCGACCTCTTCGAGGGGCAGCGACCGCAAGAGCGGCGCCAAGAAGTGGACTGGTACCCGTGTTGACCTTGTCTTTGGTTCTCACCCTGAGCTGCGTGCCGTCTCCGAAGTGTACGGCAGCTCTGATGCCAGCCAAAAGTTTGTCAACGACTTTGTCAATGCTTGGACAAAGGTCACCAACCTGGATCGCTTTGACCTCCCCAAGGAGTCTGACTCCAGACCTCGCTTGTAAATCCGAAGCCCGGCGCAAAAGAAATTATTTGATGCCGCTCAATGTTTGATGTCACAGTCTGAAGATTTGTATGACCAGAATGTATTTAAAATAAAAGCATCGAGCTGTATGTAAATAATAAATTGGTAAAACTGTCACTGCATGTCACCTACTAATCAACGTACGTGAAAATGATTGTTTAATAAATATTTCAGATAGTCTCACATGCCCATGGTAGCAATATCTATCGGGTGAATGTCGTATGGTATTGTATGCAAAACATTTCTTCTGATTTAATCTCTCATCTTCGTTCAATCTGTCTCTGAATTGCCCCTCTCCAGCTCTCCAAATCTCTCACTACGAGTCCTTCAACCTTTGCCTCGTCGTCCCACTTCCTGAGCTGGCACATTTCCTGGCACCACGGACCCGAGCTGAATTTCTTTACTTCTTCTACGGACATTGGCCCGCCTTGGTAAAATAGGCTCTTTTTGCTTGCTTCTGAGAGTAAGTCGTTATAAGACTCATCTACGGCACACAAGTAGCGTTTGGCTGCTACGTGCGATTCCACCAGGCGAGCGACTTTGTCAGAGAAGCCTAGCGAGAGCAGGAGGCGGGCTCCCAGAGTCTCATGGCCGACACGTCCAACGCTCTGTGTAGTCGGGGCATCTCCCAAATTTTGAATCGGAAGACTTGCCGAGGCAATCAAGTCATCAGCTGGAGCGAATTGCCCAACATCATGAAGTAGTGCAGCAACCTGTGTGGCTTCGTCCACGGCTGGAGATGCTTCGGCAGCCAAAGCAGCACATTGCAGGGAATGCTGCAACTGAGAGATTGGCTCACCGATGTACGGAGTGTAGTCTGAGGCTTGGAGAATGGAAATTATGTAAGAGGTGACAACCTCTGGCTCAAGGATTGCAGGGATGGGCATTTTGATGATGAGTGGCAGACAGTCTGGGTTTTGGTGACCAGCATGTAGACGACTGAGACGCATTAGATATACAGCACTCATGCACATATCATCTGTGGGTAAGCACTATATCGGCTATATGAGATACTGGAGTATTCGCTCCATATCTCCACCCCCCAACTTTCATGCATTGACACGTGGATAGATTGTCCACTCGGCATAATGCAGCCAGCACGTGGATGGATCGAATCTTGTCACACAAGATCTAGCCAAGGAATCGACTTGGAAGAGTGGCCCGCCGTGAGCTAGTTTATATGAAGTTTTTGAGAGAAATTGAAGAACCCTCTTTTGAGTAAAGTTCAAATGCGCGTAGCGTTTACTTTACCAGGCAGTATGAAGCATCACTACCCCCAAGATAACGGGAACTAAATCTTTACGTAAATACCCTTCCAAGAGCTAACTGGATTATTTGTAAATTTAGTATCTAAAAAGCCAGCTGGCGGCCGGCATCAATGCTCAGCATCGGCGAACCAAAAGCATATCTCAAAGCTCCATCCTCATACGACTCTCCCTCCTCACGCATGTGAGTGGCGGGCCACTCCTTCTTCCTCAGTTCGTAGTAGTCTTGATGTAAATCACCTTCGCTGGCACGGTTATACGTAGCGTAGAGCGCTTTGCGGTTCTCATTACTGTGGTTAGGCCCACTGCGGTGAGCCAGGTATGAAGTGAAAATGAGCAACTGGCCTGGTGAGAATGTCAGCAACTGACTGACATAGGATGGAGAATAATCATTCATGGCTAGGCAATTGCACTTACCAGGCTCGAGCTCAACGGGCTTCCACTCATGAGAGTCAACCCACTCGTTGGTGATGCAGTGGTCTTCAACATTGAGGGGAATATCCATGTTGTGGCTAGCATCAACAACCTCCAGGCCTCCGTTGCCCAGAGTCGATTTGTCAACAGCAAGCAAGATGGTGAGATGCTTCACGTCTTTAATGTGATTGTAAGCCACGGCATCAATATGCGGCGCGAATCCACCTACTTCGATTAGCCATCTCGCTTCTTTCTCACAAAAATACAGAAACACCTACCACTTCCTGCGAGCTTATAGTTAATCTTTTCTTTGAAAAGATACATGGGCTCTCCTGAAAGCTCCTCCAAAAGCCCCAAGAGCCTTTCGCCGCGGAGAAGTCTATTGAACCCCTCGTGGCTATCGGCGTAGTTTTCTGTACGGCAAAGAACCGTCTCTCCACGAGAATTTATCTCCTGTTCATTATTGTAAATATGCCTCTAAAGCACCACATACAACAATATGAGCTGCCATGGTAAAGTCATCTCACCTCGTAGGGCATAAATTGAGAGTCGGAAGTTGGCGTCCAGTCATGGACCTCTTGCGCCCACTTCTGTACTTCAGCAGTCTCGGCATCGTCGAGGATATCTCGAACAATGAGATAGCCGTTTGTCTTGAAGAAGACAACCTGCTCAGCTGACAACATGGTGATGCGATGCACTCTCGATAAACGATTAACGACATGGGTAGCAGCACCTGCATAGAGCTGACCAGTTCTTTTGTAACCCTCAACTCCTCCTCATTCTGTTGCTCGCCCTTCTTCTTACACAAACAGCTTGCATCGTATACTCGGAAGTTTGCCGCCAAGCTAGCATTTCGCTTACGGGAATGCTCTCCCTAGCCCACGGAGATCATTCTTCCAGGATCCACGTCGAGAAGCTTGCAGATTACGGACCACCCCACCAAGTGGCTAAGATGCCGAAACTGGACAAACTGGAGGGCTGCCGGTGCGCCTCCCGATGAATCAAGAGATATTCTCGGCGCACGTGGCTGCCTCTGCCGGCCGATCGGCACGAGGTACAACTTCTCGAGTCGACACAACACCAATCGCGAGACAGAAAGCCAGAATCCTGATGGACGAAAAGGGTATGATTGACAAACCTGCAGCCAGAAATGACCTCTCACCAACTCACGCACGTGGGAATCGGAAAGCTCACGAGGAATTCAAGGGTGTCGCCATGGTGAAATCCCTCAGTGGATGAGATTTGGACTTTTGCGTTCGTTATGATGTTGGTTTCCAGCAGTGGTTTGCCCTTTTGCTATGGGTCTATCAAGACTTACCGCTTATATGCCCTCTTGATACGGGTCGAGCAAAAGTTCACCAATGATTTGCAGTTGCATCTATTCACGTGCATGGTCTAGAGATAACAGGCAAGTTCATCGACGAATCAATCTTGTTATCGTCTGCCACATATAAAGTTATATTGCATAAAAGTGGAAGTCCCCAGTTCCGTGTAAACTTTCCTTGAGACAAAACACTGAGGGGAAACGAAACCTTTCGCTCACATCTTTTTTCGGTCTTGCTGTTTTACATCTTGGTAAGTATATTTGCAACAAACAGCAAAGATGGATGCCAAGACTGCTCAGGTCGATGAAGTGGCTGTTTCGCCAACTCTTGAGCCAACAAACGACTCCAGCAAAGATGTTGTCGCTCAGCCAAGCACGCTATCACGCAGCAGTCGCATCTCGTCAATCTTGATGGTCCTCGTTGGCGGCTTGGCCCTGTTCTCAGACGGTTACAATGCACAGGTCATCGGATACATGAATCCTCTCTTTGCAGAGCTGTATCCAGATGCATTCACCTCGACCATCAAGACCAGATTGTCCAACGCTTTTCTGATTGGTGAAGTGTTTGGCATGCTGTTCTTTGGCTGGGGAATCGACAAGCTTGGTCGCCGCACTGGTATCTTCTTTGCAACTCTATTTTTAATCTTGGGTATCGTACTGGCTACTGCGGCACATGGCAAAACCCCCACTGGCATGTTCTGGATGATGATTGTTGGCCGTGGCGTTGCCGGGTTCGGAGCTGGAGGTGAGTTTCATACGTCGAATTCAGCGTGAACAGAAAGATCAGCCACTGATGAGATCCACGATAACAGGAGAATATCCCACATGTGGTACGGGCAGTGCCGAAGCTTCAGATGAAACTGCTTTTGTGAGGCGGCGCCGCGGCATGCTCGTCGCCGTCGCCACTGACTTCGCCATTGATCTGGGCTTCGTGATGGCCGGTGTCATCGTGCTCATTGTCCTGGCAGCCTACCATCAGCGTATGAATGATGGCGTGTGGCGTGTCTCTTTTGGCCTCGGCTTCATTCTCCCTGTTGGACTCTTGTTCTTCCGCCTTCGGTTGATCAACTCAACGCAGTATAAGAAGCATGCTATGAAGACACACATCCCATACTGGCTAGTGATTAAGCGCTATTGGAGACCCATGCTTGGAACATCTCTAGCATGGTTTTTCTACGATTTTGTTGTAAGTGAACCTTTGGGTCTTTGGAAAGTGTAAAATGATGATGTAATAACTTCTGTTCAACAGACTTATCCATTCGGCATCTTTGGTTCTACCATCATTGGAACCCTGAGCCCCAACAACACCCTCGTCCAAAACATCGGCTATGGCACTGTTCTCAACTGTTTTTACCTTCCTGGAACTCTCATTGGCGGTCTTCTCATGGACAAGATTGGCCGCAAGCAGACCATGGCACTGGGTTTCTTTCTCTGGTCGATCCTTGCTTTCATCATTGGAGGCGCCCTCAACCCCATCACGAGTGTATTCCCGCTCTTTGTCGTCTTGTACGGAATCTTCAACACTCTTGGAGAGATGGGCCCAGGCGTACGTATATCCCATATTCGCAATCTAAACGTGCTGGCAGTGAGACTAAAACTTCCCAGGTTGGCACTTTTCTCTGCGGAGCCGAATCCTTCCCAACGCCAGTACGAGGCCATTTTCTTGGCCTTGCCGCTGCCGTTGGAAAAGCAGGTGCTGCGATTGGGACCCAAGTTTTTACACCCATTCAAAACTCCTTTTCTGATTCGCAAAAGGGAGTTCAGGGAGTGTTTCTTATCGGCGCCGCATTTGCCATGGTTGGTTGTCTTGTTACATGGTTCTTGATCCCTGACAAGGAGAAGGACCTTGAAAGTGAAGATGCCCGATTCCGTGCGTATCTTGAGGAGAACGGGTATGAGGGAACTTTTGGAGAAGCAGCCGATGACGAGATTAAGAGCTCTGCTTTCCACATTTAGGCCGTACTGGGTCAAAGAAGAGCAAGAGCAGGATAAAATTGCAATCAAGCGAAAAGTATGCCATTTTTAACGCTTATAAAATAGTTCTTGAATAATAAATAATGACCGCACTTATTAAATGACATTTCTTTCATTTACCATATCTCCGGAAAGGTATCCTAATTATGTCGCATCCACTGTTTTTGATGTAGAAAGTTGCTGAGCAATACCGTAGACGAAATGGTTCTGGTCAACCACTGCTACTATCTGAGCGACAAAGACAGCATTAAAGATAATAACGGCCACCATAAATTAAGACTTAAATATCGTCGTTTTCGTAGGGGGAGTTGACTTGTTCTTCGAGCGTCGCGAAATTATGTATCGTTGCAAATCCCAGCGCCGTGATTTACGCCTTGCTGGAAACATGAACAATCACCTTTCCACCACTTGAGCCCTTCTTGAGATGCTCAAATGCTTCCAAAGCCTCTTTAAACTCAAACGTCGAGTCAATGACAGTTTTGATCACTCCGTCTGCCAACCACTTTGCAACTTGCGCAAGGTCGTCACGGTCATTCTTCGTCATGTACATCACGAATTGGTGTTTACCTCCGCCCAAGAACGAAGGAAGGAATTTTGCCGCCAAGACGTTTTTGACATCACTTAGAGACGCCGGGCCACCTACCAGCACGAAGGCTCCCTCTGGCTTCAGGTAATGGCCGGCCTGGTGGTAAAGGTCTGAGAAGGAAGAGCCGACGTTATCGACAATGTGGTCAAAGATTTTGCCGTTCTGTTTTAACTGCGCGACGACGTCTCCGGTCTTATAGTCGATAATCTCATCCGCTCCCAGACGCTCACAAAGTTCCTTTTTCGCCGTAGAGCAAGAAGCTGTGACATGGCATCCAAGAGCTTTAGCAATCTGAATGCCAATGGTGCCAACTCCTCCGGATCCACCGTTGATAAAGACTTTGGAGCCGGTTTGGACGTACGGCTTGATGGACTGATATGCTGTCAAAGCGGTTGTCGGCGCGCCGGCTGCGAGATCCAGATCGAAATTTGGCGGCAAAACTGCATACTCGGCGCGATTGGCGATTACATATTGAGAGAGAGCCCCAGGTGCCTTGGTAGGGTCCAAACGAACTAATACGACGTCCCCGGTTTTGGTATCTGTAACATCATCTGCTACCGAGACAATTCGGCCGCTGAGATCCATGCCCAGTGTTTTGGGAAAGGTCGTGATGGCTTTGGATGCGAGGCCCAATCTGATCATTTTGTAATCTGCAGGATTGAGACCTACACTAACAACTTCGACAAGAACTTGTCCATTTTGAAGGGGCGCTGTTGGTTGCGCTACATTGTCGAGAAGCTTCAAAGTTTCTTCAATAGGTCCAGGAGCGGCAACTTGCCACGCCTGCATGGTTTTGGACATGATGAATGTAGAGCGTTTACAGGCTGTGAAATGAATTATGGTTAGAAAGGAATTTGGAGGGGACAGTTTTACAGATAAGGTCTTATTCCTTATCAAAGAGGCGAAATAGTGGCCATATACGGAGTAGTCTACTCCAAGCCGAGGAGAAATGGAACAGTGTACGGAGCAATGTCCGCCAATGGCATCATAGTCGGCGGAGTTGAGTCATGGACGCGGACACAACTAACTAATTAGGAAACCTCCACCTTCTGCATATGTGGCCAACTTTTGAGAAGATGGAGTGATCGGTCGAATAGAGTGTCCGTTAGCCAAGAACTGGCGGATCCGCTTTTGCGCAAGATCTGGTCAATTACTCCGAATCTTGTAGTTGAAGGGTAAGATATCGCCCCAGCCGAGGTTCAAGTCTACCGAGTTGTGGTCGATGCTATGCCAGCTGAAGAAAGACTAGGTATTTTAGGAACAAGAGGTCAGTCGCTGCCTAGGCGATCGATTTACAGCAATAAACCACCAATCATATTATTTACACGACAAAAAGTGATGCCATTTCCCCGGGGCCTCGGTAGCGCCGAAGGCTAGTCTATAATAGAGCTTGCCGGAGAGCTCGATGAATAGACAGCAACAGTTCCGAGCAGATCGTTCAAGTGGGTGGAATATTTCATATAGGTTTTAAATAACCACTAGGCGAGGCACATCCAAGTAATACTAGCTACCATAGAAGCACCTTGATAAGGGAATGTCATAAAACGACAATAGTTTCAACAGTTGACCAAAGCCGGCGTAGCACGACACCTTGTGTGCTGAAAGCATGAATACAAGTCATAATGATTCACATACTAATGACCAGGATGGAATATTCGCTGAATTCGCTGGGATGTTGGAGTATTTCAAGGGTCTCGAATTTGATTTGTCGGACTCTGCGGGTTCCGGCGTTTATCACGGCTCATGTCTCCAAAGTTCGGTTCGATCGGCCGCTACCGATCGGACCTAATCTAGGATTTAATTCTAGTCATTAATTTATTGATTAATCATAAAATCTTGTAAAGTTGGCCCTTGTAATTCACCGATTCACATAGTGTTAAAACGATATCCCCACGAAATGCTTCACAATTCTGCGATGCAAAGGACTAGTTATGTAGTTTTGGGTATGTGTATACTAACCAAGGTGATGAATTTAGTTTATGATTACATGAGCAATATTTGCCGTTTATTGGCAATATGTGTATGGAATCTCACAATTGTCAAACCAGCATCATTAGTGCTTCTATTATATGTCCCGGGAACAGCAAGCTTTCATGTCAAATTGTCAGACCGTTTTTCTGGCTGTAATGTATCATTTCCATTGATTCTCATAATCATATGTACCGCATAAGTCCAATAAGCAACAGTTTATACAATCAGCAAATAATGACGTATCCGGCCAATCAAATTATATTTCAGCTGGTCCATTTCCGCGCTCATTTTCCATCGTGAACACTTGCAAACAGCCCAAACACTCATAAGAACACCATCGACCTCTGCTAGGTGTAGGTCCTTCATCCCTTTCATGGTTCGCAAATGTATGAGTAGCACACCAAGATGTTGCTCAAACTGCAGGCAGCGCTGAAGCCGTTGCAGTCCTTGATGCTGTTATCGCCAGGCCAGCATTGGCCTTGCACGGAGCCGTCACCTCCAGCAATGTAGAACAACCATGAACCATCGCCCTGCAGATAAAAGTTCATGTTTCCCACGCCACACATGCCGTCAAGCTCGAAATAATTGGATCCAGTATTGTGAATACCGAATTTTGGCGTTTGGCCATTAATGACATGACCGGTACGGTCTCCATTTAGCATGCAATTGCAGTTGTAGTAGTTGGAAGGACAAGCAACGGCGTAGTCTTCAATGCTGCCACCCCATCCAGGGGCGATAGAGCAAGGTCCTGTCAGGATGTGGAAATCGGCTGCGGCATACCTTGCGAAGCCGAGAGCAGCAAGAAGCTGAGTAGTTGAGAACTTCATATTGAAATAGTAGGTAGGGCTTGTCTGGATGAAATGTAGATCCAAAGACTGCCTTGACTGGTTTATCTTTCATTCTTCAGGAATGCCAATGCCTTTTATATCTTTCACATCAACTCACCCTGAGACACCCCGGGGGTACGATCTTCAATACGACTTGAACCCACTCATCGCAATTTCGTCATAACCAACAGATAATTGGAGCCGAGACTGAAGGAATCGTTCGCTTAAGTTGGTTCAATTTACCTGCTATTTGTGGAAGTACCATGTCCTAGAAAAATTGGTCAGACGGACCATCGGCTCAGCCAATATCTGCGACTTATCATGACCACATCCCAACACCATTCAGCCGGTTTGAGCAGAAATTGCCGAGAATCTGCTGGCACACGTTAGAGCAAGAGTATACATGGTCTCTGACTGGTATTATTTACATGATTCCAGGCCCCTGAACCCCGAATATATCGCCGCAACTCATGCCAAGACCGTCGATCATCTAGAAGTTACGAATTGCATCCTTCGGTTGATGCTAGACTGGGGTATATATCTACCGATCCTTGAAATAGGTGTGTAGCTGGGCGAATAATTGTTATGAAAGGCTCGGACCTGCCTATCTGGGGATTAGCATGATGCGATTCGCGCATAATATTCGATTTTGTGGAGCATTTTGGCAGATTGAGTGTCGTCTACGGAGTAAAGCAGACACAATTGGTGCCCGATAAATGCAAACCTTGTATATCCCTTTTCTATTCAGGGATTACCTTGGTTTCTAGCGCATAGTACGGACTTTATATCAAGAGACTATGGAGCAGCTTCCTTTCAAACCCCGAAGAGTTAAATTGTACGGCGAAACAAGTAGTAATAATTACTTGAGGAGGTTGGACGAATCTCACCGAATCTCCGTTGTTAGAGTAGCTAATAACTAGTAGTATCCCTTGCTGTTGTTTTTACTAATAGTTGAGGCTATGAGCTAGCCGTTCGCCCTGAAAATCCCTACCAGATTGTTGCTGATCCTATCCTCAAAATGCTCCCCTACGGCTTCTTCTTCTGTTGGCCGGTTGTTATGCTTATATTAGGCATTTTTTCAACATTGTGGAGCGACTATTCCGATAGTGTCAACAGATACATGCCCGTAAGCAGACGTGGTAAGCTTCATAACCAATGAGGCTGATTCGCAATTAATAAACGCGTATCTACGGAGTATTCGGGAAATACGAAACCAAATAGGAAACCATTGTGTCATTCTGGACATGATCCCCATGGGGTGTTGCTAAATGCTGACCATGGTGCAAGGGCTTGATGCCAAATCATTTGTCTTGGGTTCCACCTTGGTCGTAGTGTTACTCGCGCCAATAGAGATAGAAGATGCTCTCACAAGAGTGTGAAAACATGTGTTCTAGCTGCTTGAAGCAAATATACGATTTGAGCGAAACTATGCGCGGCAGCCATGATGCTACGTACTGGTATTCTAACGAGCTACTTCACCAAATCCAGATTAAGTACTCGGTTGTTACGTTCCGTTGCAGCTTGAACAGAAACACAGGCATGGGCAATAAGGAACTTTCCCTTTCCAAGAACGATGAGCAGACCTTTTGTTTATGTAGGTTTCATCTTGCATTAAAGAGAATAAACAAGTAGTGCTCTTCTGTCCAGTAGGAATATATGAAACCCATAGACGGAGATTATCATGCAGCTGAGCCCCCACTAGGGCGTGCAATACATACGTAATTTGACCAACACATTCTTTGCCAAGCAGCCTAGCTGTATGCTAGAGGGAATGGCGGAACAGATCTATACTTGGCGCGATAAGTTTGAGATTTCACCGTCTTTGACAAGTAAAGGATGACTTTGGGTATCAGATTCTTTCTTTCATATATATTTCTTTTGCCTTGAAACCGCCCCAACAACCAACTCTCGCCGCTTAAAGGTGCTTGGCGAAGAAGTCGGCGACCTGCTTATAACCGCGCTCATACTCCTTGACATTCGCCTCGTTCTTCAGGTCAGCTCTGGCGCCCATCCATCCGTGGTGCATAGTCTCATAAGTAGTAGACTCAATCTTGTCACCCATGATCTCCTTGTACAGAGCAACCTTGTCGGCAGGCTCGTCCTTGGAAGCCAGCAGGAGATGAGGAGCCGTCTGGACCTTGGCGTCATTCTCGTCCATGAGACTGCCCGATACATGCTTGGTTAGCGGACAATGTCCCATCCCTCATGAAAACTTTCTCATCTAAAGAAAACTTACCCAGGATGAGCCGTTCCGCTGGCGCTGAATCGTCGACCAACACCCTCGTTGCCCTCTCCGCAAGCCAAGACAGCCAGCTTGCCGCCCCAGCAGAGGCCAAACAGACCCCAGTTACCCTCCACGGCCGGGAACTTTTCCGTCAGTCCCTTGCGGAGAACCAGCACCTTCTCCAGGTTGGTCTGGGGATTGCCAGTTGAGCCGAAGAAGGTCTGCACCTTTTTCTGCTTCTCCTCGGTGTCCATGGGAACGGCGTCAATGTCCAGACCCGGGCCGTCGAAGAGATCAGGGACCAGGACGAGGAATCCAGTGTGAGCAGAGATACGGTCAGCGCCCTGGATGGTCTGATGCCAGATGCCGAAGATGTCGTAAATGTCGATAATTCCCTTGGTGGCATTCTCAGGTCCCACGATGTCTAGGTGTCATGTATCAGGAATGCTGCCCTTGTGCCGCGGGAGTTGAGGTTGAGGTTGAGGTTCATTAGAGATGGCTCATCTTACAGGTGTTGATGCCGGCAATCCTCTCGTATTTGCCCTTGGGGGTGTAGTCGACAGTGACCGGAGCCAACTTGCAGCACGCCTCGCTAGCCATGGTGTCTAGTTTGGTTTGTGAGCGTATGGAAGGGAAGTAGAAGAGGGAAAAGAAGTGAATGTTTGTATCAAGACTTTGAAGCTCGGCGAGTTGTTGGCAAGTATAGTGGGCTTCATTCTCTTCGTCTTTATATACCCAGCTTGCAACCTCGTTTTCTTCAGAGTGGGTCTTGCGCGGACAAATTTCACAGTCGGTCACACAGTAGCTTCCTGGTTACAGAATGCCATCTTCAAACCCGCCAACGAGAAGGCGAGTCTTGGGATTGGCAGCTCCATATCGAGCATTGGTTATTGCCGGCGTCGGTGCCGATGCGGCCGGCCGGTGTGAGCGGCAAATGCCCGAGCGGGCGGCAAACCCCCGAACGGGGCTCAGAGACGGTGGGTTTCACAGTTTAGTTTGTGAGAAAATTATTGCATTTTTGGGGAGAATTCCGATGGTATCTCTAAAGCTTGGCATCGAGAACAAGATGCAAGTTGTGGTGTTTACATACATGTACCCAACTAACACAACAAGCTTTTGCGCAACCAACGAACACTCTCAGTCTATTAAACAGCACCAATGCAAACCGCCCATCAGCCTTTTTTTTCCCTAAAGGCGGGGTCATTGCATTGCCCAGAATTCTTTTCTCACCCCGCTTTTAGCGCTCAGTTTGTCTTACAGTCGTCTTGGATCCCGAATACGCAACTGAAGCGGCCAAACGCAGCACATCCGCGATTAGACCCATGTAGAAGATGTGTACTGGGACTTTTCTGTCAAGATACGAATTACTTACCCAGTTGAGATTCCTCCATAAAGTCCATGTAATCTTAAATCCGGGTTAACTCCGTGCAAGTGGTTTCTTCTTAAATACGGACGGTCGTTTGTCACACACGGAAGTCGGGATTGAGCCACTTTTGGCTTAGACGATCCAGTGCGAGCAAAAGCATCCGAGAATGTTATCTAAAGGCTTGAAACCTTTACTTCCCTCGTTTCTGTGCTTATTATCTAGATTTAATTTGGTAGTGATTGTTTGTGTGATTTCACGAAAACATCATGACCATTGCCATTCACTACATCTACCCGAGACCTCAGGGATCAACCATCATGATATCGTCACATCTGTTACGTCATCTACTCTTATAGTAATCTACTTTTCAATGTGCAGCTGTGAATAGAATTCGTGCTCAGAATGATCTTTTTTCTACGATTAATGTCTTGGGAGTGCCTGGTATGTCAATTGATATACCGTCTTCTCCATCAACAACCGTGCTGTAGTACATCTCCAAAATGACGGACCAACGCTGGAAAACGCAGCCACCGTACCAAGAACCTGACCAGAATTTTAACAAGGTGCTAGAAGGAGCTTGTCATTGTGGCCGAGTAAAATACTGGATTAGCAAAGATAGACCCCTGGCCTCCAAGTACTGTCACTGCGATGATTGCAAAGTCATCCATGGTAAAGCACCCCCTACGATTTATTAGCGACCTCATCTTTGTCTGCATTACATCATGGGCTCAGATAGGCTTATACCAAAGTCCAGGAGCCCCTTTCCAATGGGCAGCAATATTCCAAAAGCCAGACATGGCATTCCAGAAAGGCGTCGAAAGCCTGCGCTTTTACAACTCCGGGTTTCAATCACCAGAACACAAACTACCCTGCAAAGTGAGCTGCTCTCATTGCGGTACCCTCATTATGGATGAAGGGCGAAACATGGTCCTGCTATTTCCAACGCTCCTGTCATTCCAAAACGAGGCTCAGAAGAAGAAGTTCGCTGTCCAGTATGTAATCTCCCGGGATTTTAGCTTGGACACGATATCTAACATTACATGCATGTGCCACCTCTTCTATCCGCAGCGAGTCGTGGATTTGCCCGATGGAAAGCCGAAATGGGCTGGGCTAGACCATAAGAGCGAGCTGGTAGACGAAGTTTGAGTTGAAAAGAAATAAAGAGCTCATGTCGATGTCGCTCCTTGCTGCTCGATATAATTTGACTGCATTCGCTATCCCCTTAAAGTGTTCGAATGAGATTGTTGGCATCATTTCCTCAAAAATTGAAGATTTGTAGTTCCAGAGCACCAATAGAAAACACATGCACCATTCAAGATCCGTATGTTTGCAAGATTTTTCTTATTCCCGTCCCTCATGCATGGATGATATGTACACGGCGTCCCATCGTCCTCGCAGCCCCCTAGTTGCTTCGTGCGCCCTCTTTTGACTCCCGCAGCTCGTTCATCTTGGCCACCCGCTTCTTGAACTCGACGTACTGGCATTTCTCGTAGCCGTGTCGCTCGTCCTAGCATCCCCATCCCATACGAATTAGCAAGAACTGTCCTTTTTGCTCCCAGCGGCCTTCCCCCTCCGCAAATCACGCCTTGCTCGACTCCGGGCTGGATGAAAACATACCGTGCAACTCCACGGAGCGTACCAGGTCTCTCTTCGGCACTTGTTCAGGGGAATCAGGAGGTGAGCGCAGCTGTCTCTGTAGGCGAGAGGGAGCTTGGCATCGCGCATCTCCTCGCGGGTCGCCTCTGCGGCTGGGTCAGCGGCTGCGGATCGAGATTTGAGGAATCATCGGAGTGAGCGAGAGCAGGTGCACTTACGCCGCGCATCTGTAGCTGCGTCGGAAGCCATTTTTGCGATTCAATTGGCCGTCGATGATGTCGTGGGATGAGGCATTCGGATGCCGCAAAGGTTCCTGTTCGGGTGAAGGTCGGCCGTCAGAGGAGCTGGTGTTGCGGCCCTAAATGTGAGGCAGCAATTTTCAATGGTACCTCAGCACAGGTACCGACCACCCCCACTGCAGGCTCAACAGGTATCATGAAATTGCTGCTGTTTTTTTTTTACATACATTTGGCAACAGAATAACAAACAATGGCCATTGAATATCCATGTTCTCACCACATGTCGATCGAGTCTCCTGATGACTCCTAAAATGTCACTTCATGTCACCGAGTCTAGGCAGCAGCCGCACGATTCTTTGTTTTTGCAGTCCACGTCAAGCTGCTGCTGTTTGCTTGGTGCAGCGATGAACTTACACAGACAACAAGCACCTCAATCAAACATGATCAACCAGCCCAAATCTGAAACCAGCGTTTGACATGAAAATTCAATTCAAGCCTTTTCCATCTCCAATCCCAACTCGCGACCCGCGACATTCCCAAACGCGCATCTCGCGTGCCTCGCGCACCAAACTAGGCCGTCCAGCAGCAAATGATTGGCTCCCAGCCTCCCGCCACGGCACCGTGAATCTCATTACGGCCCAAAGCCTCACCTTGTTCACGATGCGGCGAACCAGCCACCACTAAAGGGCTGCAGAAACACCCAAGTATGCGTCATCTGCTTATAGTTCATGCAAGTCAGCTGTTTTCGCGACGCGGCAGCACGACATGGTGGCCAGTAGATGCTCGTTGTCGATGCGACGAGGCGCGTTGTCGTGGATCGTCGGGCCGTTGGGCTGAGATGAAGATTTTGCATGCTCCATGTTGTATGTGTGTAGGTTCTATATAAGGAGACTGGCTGGAAGCCCTCAGATGTGTGCTTTTCCTCGTCTTTAATCTTGTTTCTGAACAACTATCTCTCTTTTGGTCTTTGAATCTTGCTCCAATTCCCTTTTTACCATCTTGCTTTCTCTCATTTACATCAACATCCGTCTACAACACGGGATTAATAGACACACGCAACGACACACTTACACTTATTTGTGATTCACTCTTTACACCCAACGACCTGCTTCGGCATACATATTGTATCACCACGGCGCTTACTTTCATTTCAACTGCATTCACCTTTGACCTCATACAATAATTATACACTCTTAATAACTCGAAACATCTCACCATGGCATCTCATCCCGACGACATCATCGCCTGGCTCGTCCCAACCACACATCATTCTTGGGCCGACAAATCCACTCAACTCCCCGAAAACGCATCCCGCATCCTCTCATCTACAAACTCATACCCAAATCTCTCATCTCGTCTCTCCAACCTCACAAACCACGCTCCGGGGCGAGCCATTCAACTCACATTCTCTCAGCCGCCTAAACGACCAGGCAGCTTCGTCCTCGGCACGGATCCGAGGACCTGCGACGTCATTTTGCCCAGCGTCGAGGGTATATCGAAACAACACTGCGCAATCAGCTTCGACGCACAGTCAAGACTGGTGCTGAGCGACTTTTCAGAAAGGGGAACGCAGGTGTGGTACGACTGGGAAAGCAACGGCGACAGGACCGACTACTCGTGGATTCTCAGCAGCGGGTGCTCTGACGAGTTCCCGAGCATGGTGCAGCGCATCACGGTTGATATCCAAGGAGTGCGATTTCAAGTCGTTGTAAACGACCATGCGGATTGGAACACCTTTCGAGAACAGGTTGACCGGTTCTGTGAGCAGCCCAGCTGGGAAGACGCTTCTCCCTGGGTTGACACCTCACTGCTGCCGTCGTCAGCCATGATCCCCTTTCAGCATGTTGTTGTCAAGAACACAACGAGCGAGCCAATGGGGGAGATATACCTCTGGAATCTGGCACGGCCATGGGAACCCATGGTAAAGGCATCGGCATAGAAAACCAGAGTGCTGCCGAGACAGGATTCACGCAGCACACACTTCTGGTTTGGCAGTTGTACAGAGTTACTCTGCATTTTGGAATTATAGGATAGCTGAAGGGCCTGTCACAGTCCAATGACAGAGATAGCCCATGCTTAGCAGTGCAAGAAATTTTTCAAATCAATTCTCAAATGTACAACGCTCATAAATATTGTGACAAGCCCCCCATCCAAAGAGGGTATTATGGTAAACTCCGAAAGCATGTTTCCCCCGGTTGTATGGCTCCCTCTCCCACCACTGGATGTCCTGCCAGTGATGCCAAAATCTTTTTTTTTATGCCGTAGTTGCTTCTGCCTCAGCAGCTTGCGCTTCGGCTGGTTGCTCCGCCCCATCCATGAAACGCGTCATGGCGAACTCTGGTGCCCTTCTTCGCTGGACCTTGCGGGCTCCCTTGGTTCCTTTTCTCAAAGCTGCCGTTGCGGCCTCTTCCTTGACAAGCGCCTTTTCTGCCTCCCTATCCAGCATGGTTCCCTCCAGACTGAGGTAGCTCGTCTCGCCGCTGACACCGACATCAAAGTTGCGAATGCGGAAACGAATCTTGCCCTTAACCTTGTTTCCATTTCCGTCCACCCAGAATCCCGTGCTGTGGATCTGGCGCACAACTCCGTGGTCGTCCGCGGTAATCACTGATGCAGTCTCCTCCATACCATAGGCCTCGGGATCCTCGTTAGAGACCCACTTCCAGGCGGATGGCAGACGTCGAGCCTCAATAGAGGCGTTGAACTGGCCAAAGCAGACGACGCCAATGTGACCCTCGGTCTGAAGGTTGATGCTGCCTTCCATCCACGCACCACGGCTGGGGACAAACAGGTCGACCTCGGCGGTGATCCAGCCGAAGCCAACTGCAAACTCGTTGACTGACTTTAGGGTGGTCGGGTCATCGTCTGAAGCTGCGGCACCTTTGCGCCCGGGGTTCTCGCCCAGAGCGACGTTCTTGTAGTTCATCAACACGCCCCTCAAGGACGGAACGTACTTGTTTTTGAGGTGCTGGAGATGTTGGTACTCGCTGTTCGTTACTGGCTGCGACCAGCCGATGGGGTATATGGGCTCGTAAAGCGAAACCGTCTGGCTGTAGAATGGATACTGAGGGTTGGCAGGGATATCGGGAGGTTGGTAGACTTCAGAGGATGTGTGCTGGGCGGGCTGTTCGACACCCACAACACTGGCATCGGCATCGGCAGCCTCAGGAGCGTCATCGTCCTCGGCTTCCTCGTCGGCGTGCTTCTTGGACTTCTTCTTCTTCTTCGGTTTCTCTTCGCCAGCATCCTCAGCCTCGTGCTCCTCTTCCTTGTGCTTCTTCTTGTGCTCCTTCTTCTTCTTCTTGTGCGTTACTTCGGCATCGTCATTGTCCGGCAGTTGTGAAGCCTCGACCTCTTCGTCCTGGTTTTCCTCGACGGAGGCGCTCTTGGATTTCTTGTGCTTGCGGGTTCTGTCGGCCAGGGCATCCTCTTCCCTGTCTCTCTTCTTTTCTGACTTGGACGCCTTGTCCTTTTTGTGCTTCTTTTCGGATTTTGAAATTGCCGGCTCGGGCGATGCAATTGAGGCGGACATTTTGTCGCAACTATTCCGGCCAATGCTCTCAATGGGATGAATGAAGCCTTGTTTGCTAGGGAAATTTTTTTCCAAAAGAGAGCTGCAGTGGCTTATCTTATCGATTATCGCACTCATGGTGGGGCGATCCCTGCACTTGAACTTTCAGAGCTTCTTCACTGAACAGTGACTTTTTGGCCATTGCTTTGCTCTCAACGATTTGTTCTAAATCTTTTCATTTTGCTTCTTTTATGTTTTGATCTGTTTTGGATTAATTGATTCCGTTGCGGAGCTTTGAAGATTTTGTGTCGTCTTAAAGCCAATGTTTCCTCTCTACGCACATTTTTAGCACCACAACGCCTGACCCAAGCAACGGGCAAACTTCGTACAGTCAGTGACTGGCACCCTCGACACAACTCGACAAAGATGCAGTCGGTCGATTAGGAGCTCATCGCCCCTGAAACTGGGATAGAATGATTAGGCTGTCAATGGTTTACCGTATGTGCGATCAGTTTGGCAACACAATGCGGCGCTACCCTCGACTACCCTACCTCCATCTTGGAGACACATTTTCGAGCAATCCTTGTTAGCCATGCTTGGGGCGTTTGTATGCCTGATATACAGCTTCAGACAGCCTTTTGATGCCCTCGAACAAAGAGTTTAACCATATCATGCATGTTCTACGGTTATTTTCGTGCTAATGCAGCCGTGCTTCTGGGCTTGACAAGCGGGTCTGGAGTCTCTCGGATCACTCAGTTTGCCCGGCGCATAACGAAGCAGACAGCCAGAATCCACCTCGAAAACGGGCACGTTGGTTCTGTATACGAGGGAGCTGTGCGAATACGTAACGGAGAACCACCTCTGGATCACTAAACTAGAACATGAGGCATTATCGAATGACACTCGATGATCGGCACTGGTTCAAACAAGGACCCCCTCAGTCCCGTTTCTCGAGTCATTTTGCAAAGAGAATGGCCCATATACTAGTGCTCATATACCCAGGATAGCTCAAAGCCTTGCTTTGGCCAATCGCAGGGGCAGCTTCGACATGAGGATTTCCGTGAAAGGCAACATGAAGGCAATCAGCAAGGCATCCAAGCATCCAAATGCCCGCCTATGCCGTCTTAAACATGATATACGCCAAGCATCAAGAGCTCTTCCTTGAGATTCATGATCCAATCATCTCTATGTATGTACTCCGTATGCACGTCTATATTACAGATGCGACTCTGAATGCTGGCTTCGAATAAACCATCAACCACATTCGGCTCTCCGCACTTGTTGAAAATTTTCTACTGGCTAGTCAGCGCTTGTCATGCATCTCCCTGGTTGAATTGTCTTGGCATCGTGGACTCTCGGTTTTCGTCCAGGAGGGAATTTGTTCGGAGAGCACATTCAAGATCCATATAGCTTACGCACGAGGTCTTGGAACCGGCTAAAGGTCCGAACACGGTCAACTAAACGGGCACAAATCGATGGCCATGTGGCCCCCCGATCCACCGTGGCCATCACACACTTTTATCAATCAGTCTCCATGTCAATCAATCAATCAGATAAGATTCCTACCAGCATGTATTCTCTTCTTAAAGTCCCAAGTGTCGCCCATCCGTGACGCTGCTCAAGCTCCCGGTTTACTTTACTCGCTCCAGTCACTTCAACCAGATCATACATGCACTCTTTGAGACCTCTGCAAGGAAAAGAGTGTTGCCCATCATGAGTGACGAGGAAAAGCATCCCGCCCACGTTGTCGGGGCGTCGGTTGGTGAGGACTCAGACTCTGCGTCTGATCGACAGCGGACCACCGACATCCCGTGGAGCATGAAGATTCTGTCCGTCATACTCGTCAGTTTGGTTGGCTTTGGATCTCACTGGAGCAGCGGAGTGACGGGAGCCATGAAAAGCACTCTGAAAAAGGTTTGCTCTCTTGCTTATACCTGACTGGCGATCATCTTTAACACAGTCATAGGAGCTGCACATCAACAACGCCCAATATGCAACGTTGGATGCAAGCGAAAACTTCATCAAGACAGCCCTGATCCTGGTCAGCGGCGTCGTCACAGACCGAATCGGCGGTGCAAGTACGTACAACACCCGTCATGTTTCTGTAACTACATGTATTGTGAACTAACCAGTCATCAACCACCAGGAGCCATGCTTTGGGGCAACGCCATCTACAGCATCGGAGCCATTCTCATTGCGGCCGCACCCAAGTCCGCAATTTCAAGTTCATGATCTTTGGCAGCGTCGTCCAGGCACTTGGTGATGTAGCCACCCAGTGTGCGCAGTACAAGGTCTTCTCATCGTGGTTTGCTCCCTCAAACGGATTTGCGTCAACCCTCGGCTTCGAGCTGGGTCTCGGCAAAATCGGCAGCTTCGTTGGCAAGGCATCTGCCAACGTCATTGCCAAGAACACTGGAAACTTCAGCTGGGTGTACTGGTGTGCCGTCTTCATTAACCTCTTTACAAACGTGGTGACTGTCGGCTTCTACATCTTCACAAACTACTGCGAGCGACGATATGCCGGCACAAACGATCCGGCAACTGGCGAAAGGTTGACGGAGAAGAACAAAAAGTTCGAAATCACAAAGATGCTGCGACTCCCTTGGCCGTTCTGGCTCGTGGCCTTGTTTTCTCTCTTCCAGACATCCGTTGCCAGCGTCTTCTCTTCCAACGCGACCGAGTTTGCCCAGAAACGTTTCAACATTTCTGCCGTCACTGCAGGCTGGTATTCAGCAATGTCCCAGTACCTCGGATTCTTCTTGGTGCCTCTCCTGGGCATTTTCATCGACATACTAGGTCAGCGAAACACCATTATGCTGGTCTGCGGTCTTGGTATGCTGCTTTCCATGTGTCTTGCCGCCTTTGGCCCTACAATTGGAGGCACCGCAGCCAGTTTCGGCATCTATGCGTTTGCGGCTTCACTCGGCCCCACGGTCATTATTGACAGCATCCGGACCAGCATGTGGTACCAGGAAGTTTTCGGCTCTGGCTATGCCATCAAGATTGCCATCAACAACAGCATGACAATCATCGTCGGCATCGTGGCTGGTGTCATCCAAGACCATGACAACGACAGCTATAACCGCGTCATTATCCTCTACGTCGTCCTTGCTGCGGGCTCTGTCGTTGTGGGCGCAATCATGGTTGGCCTCAGCTTTTTCAACCCTACAATGGGCAGGCTACAGTGGACACGAAAGCAGAGAATCATCGGGGGCGAAAAGATCAACGCCCTGAAAGAGGATTTCGAGGAAGGATCCAACCGAGAGTTCCAGAAGAAGCTGAGCATGTCTTGCTTCTCTGCTACAATAATTCTCTTGCTGGGAGCGTGGGCAACGTACTTTTGGGGAGTGGCTACGGGCCATAACGACTAGATTACGAATAATGAAAATTTCTTAGACATGTATCAATAATAATAGAGACATTCCTTGTCAATTATACTCTCAAATCATGTAGAATTTAACATCCTTTCGATTTATAAAGGCGATTGATATAGTCTATAAGTTCCGTACTCTATTAGTATTACTATTATGGCTATATATGCTAGTGTTTTCAGGCATTATTCAAGGTCGAAGACCCCATTATCTATAATCCTCTTTTACAATTCACACGATGCTTTTGTTGTTATGCACAGAGCTGCAGTGACAAACACTCCAACTCTTTACACAAGACGATGCTTAATTTTTCTGCATCCGGGCCTGCTTCCGCCAACCAGCAGCAAATTTCCACTGAATGGCCGGTCCTAGAAGCGCAACGAGCTGTACAATGGCGCAAATGGTAAAGGCGAGTCCGACGCCAATGCCATTCACCATTGGCATCACGAGACTGGTGCCGCCGGCAGCAAAGAGACATCTCGCCAGGTTCAAACTGGCGCTGGCCGCGGCGCTGCGGTCCGAAAAGATGTCGACGAGGTATGTCATGATGGTGGATTGCGTCGAGACGGCAGTCCAGCCAGTGATGAATGTAGATATAATGGGAATGGCGATGGGGACAAGATGCGGATAGTTGATTGTCCAGCCGAACAAAAGGAATGGACAGACATTGGATGATGGAGAAGATGGGAATCAGACGCAGGCGAGCCTTTTCAATGGGAAAATCTTCTTCTGACTGAGTAGCAGATCGAGTAAGTTCGCTGCCATTTTCAAGATTCATCTGGGCCACTTGAGCGTCATAGGCGGCCTTGACCTTTTTGTAGTCCTTGTCGAGGATTTTGCCCGTGATGAGGGTTCCTACCATGGAGCCCACTCCATTGGCAATGAATGCGAGACCGATTTGCGTCTCCTTCAAATGGTACTTTTGCTCAAAGAGGGTTGACATGGCAGTGATGCTCATTTGCCAGACGGCGTAGTAGATGGATAGGAAGACAATGATGGGAGTCGCGTGCTTGCTGATGAGAATTCGGAACGGACCGAAAATATCAATGCGCTTCTTCGAATCTGGCGCTGCAGTTGATGCCTCCCGATTCCATTCAATCTTTGAGAGTCTTTGGTATATGGTAAGAGGGTATCTTCCGATGAGCGATGACGGAGTTCGGCTGCCGTTTGCGACAATGGATCGAAGAGTTTCCGGCAGAAAGACAACGAGGAACAACAGGAAACCGCCGCCATATGCTGTCAAAAACCAAAATATGGCCTTCCATCCTAATGACCCGGCAATGGCACCTCCAATTACAGGACCAATGGCAACGGGAACGAGCAAGCCGGCTTGGAAGATGCCCATGAGACTTCCGCGGTTCGCTCGAGTGGTGATGTCTCCAATGACACCAGAGCCAATGGCGATTGTGCTCGCACTTCCTGTGCTCTGGAGACATCGGAGAACAATCAAAGTGGCATAGTTCTTGGTCTCAGCAAGGCCGATGCATGCACCGACGAAGACGAGAAAGGTACAGCAGTATGCGACTCGACGTCCCTTAACATCAGACACGGGACCCCACAAACTGGGGGCAATTCCTTGGAAGATGAGGTATGAAGTAACTGTGAGATTGACGAGTTCGACAGAGACATTGAGGTCTTTCGCGATAGTTGGGAGCGCCGGGAAGTAGATGTTGGACGCGAATCCAGAGACTGCAGCATAGAAGCTATTAATAAACATGGAAACCTAACGGTATGAGCTCTAGTGAGATCTGAGTAATTTACTCACAAGTTGCTGCTGTGGAGACTATAATCACGATAAAGGCCCTTTGTCGGTTGTCGAATATGCTGTACGGCTCGTTTGCCTCTGGAGTCGATGGAGGCATCATCGTGGGCGAAGCATTTTCAACATCTTGTTCATTATCAGGTTTCGATGACATTTTCATTAAATTCTTGACTGTATTTTATTGAATCCTCAAAGACGATGACACATTCGGCTTGATCAAAGACTTCAATCGTTCTATATACCCTCTGCAAGGGCAAATGCAACACGGGCCTCGGAGCTCAGGATTGGTGTGTCGGAGTTGAGCGTGGAGCACTCCGGAGTTAAGACACAACAACTGTTTCGGAGCATCCAATCACATCCCACATGCCATCCATATTGGAACAGGGACTTTATGACATTCAACAATACAATGTCCGGATATTTCCGGAGCTGATGCACAACTCTCTCCAGAATCAACTGACATCGCCCAGTTTCAGCAACAACAACGGGAGAGACCCAAGATAAAACAGGATGATGTCTCATATTCCCAATTCCGCTTGCCTCAAAGCGCACTTCCATTTGTCCATCCAGCAAAAATGTCGTCCGCGAATACCAACGGCACCCCCCTGAGCTTCGGCAAGCGATATGCCGTGCTGAACCTTGATTTTATGAACATCCTGTTCGACATTACCAAGGGCACGCCCGAGGGAACCAAGTTCGTGGCCAACTGCACTCGCTGGGTCGATGCGGTGCATAAGCGGGCTCCTCGACCCCCAAACATCTTCACGACGCTGTACTTTTCGAGCCCTTCTCAGGCTGAGCTTCCGGCAGAAGCCCCTTTTACCAAGCTTGTCAATGGGTTTACTACTTTTGACGAGCATAATCCTGGCGTCAAGGTACCGGAGTACATGAACGTGGATGAAAAGGATGTTGTTCTTCAGAAGATACGATGGTATGGGGGCGCAGGGAATGAGCTGGAAAACATTCTCAAGAAGAACGATATCGACACCGTTGTCATTGTAAGTCACATCCACGCAGTGTAGTTGTCTTTCTGATATAATGTTGATATAGCTAACCTTGCCTCTGTACCAGTCTGGTCTTAGTCTCTCCGGTGTCGTCATGAGTACCGTCTATCGACTGTTTGATTTGGACTACAAAATCATTGTGATTTCGGATAACGTGCTGGAAATGCCAGTATCCCACCATGAGCAATTTTCCGCCGTGTATTTGGATTATCTCATGCCGAAAGTGAACCTCAGGGTCATTACACTCGAAGAAGCATTAGACGCTCTTGAGCATTCTTAGAATTTGTTCCATAGTATAAGGGGCAGGTGGTGTATAGATTATCATTAAATGAGAGGCATGGGTAAAGTGCAGCAGCATGTCAATTCACCCTCCATGCGTGCAGCTTGTGACTGCGTAGAGCATGGTGCCAAATTCGTCTAGATCCTCCAGCCAACTGTCCACTCTCTGGCGCCTCCTTGCAACCACCGATTCCTCTAGGCCTTCAGGAATCGGCCACAGTTCATTGATGCGGAGGCTGCCATCATCCCATACGGCGAGATATATGTTGTACGCCGTTTCCCAGTCGCGCCGTGCTTGAGCGAACCACAGAGTCTTGCTCGACACTGCCGGCAACCTTTCCAGTTCTATCCCGAGAAACGTCGGGAGCCCATCTTCAGACGAGAGAACGCTGTCAAAGAGGTACATGGTGAAGAGGGTTCGCCGTGAAGCCTCGGCAATGATCCAGCTTTCCCACTTGGGGCGCGTGCGCTGCTGCTCTGCCACGCACATGAGCCCCTGACGAGCCGTGACGCACGCCAACTCTTGCAGATTCATCATTGCCTGGCGCAGAAACGGGCTGAGGCCTTGGCTAAGCCGGAAGAAGAGGACCATGGTGTACATGAGATAGGCCTGGAATGCACTAAGCAGGCCCAAATGGTCATATGTATCACGCTGCTCAAAGAGATTGTTCATCTCCCTCTGCACGATCTCAGCAGTGACATTCTCGCTGCCCGGCAGTGGCTTGTCACATATCCGGATGATGCTCAGACAAGACGACAGCTGCGGGTTTGGGCCCTGGGCCGTGAGCTGGGAGGTGTGGACAAACGGCGGAAACCCGCGGCCATGGACGGCCATGCCGGTGTACGACTTTAGCAGCCTGAAGATGAAGGCCGCCACAGTGGGCGGGTAGCTTTTGACACTCTGGCCAGGGATTGGAATGTACGCGTTGAGCCATCGGTTGCTGATTTCCTCCGGGGTGATGGGGCAGATGAGATCGAGGTCAGAAAAGTCGAAAAAGTCCGGCACCGAGGCTGGAGCATCGAGCGACTGCGTGACCGGCCACTCCGCCCTCGTGGCCGGCGCTGAGAAGCTGATGGGGCTGTGATCCGCGAAGCCAGGGTGAACCGACGGCGTCGCTGGGTCTTGGGTTACGCCTGGTGGTGACAGTTCGTCGCGCTCAGGGCTGGGAAGAGAGCCGCCCGATGCGCGGGAGAAGCTGGGGATGGGGCTGGGATCGCTGCTGTCGATGAAGACGGGGATGTGAGAGGTAGTAGTAGTGTGAATATGAGTCTGAGTCTGAGTCTGAGGTTGTGGTTTTGAGGTTGTCGATGTGATGGATGTGGTTGACGAGGGAGCAGAGGCGGAAGAGGAAATGAGAATGAGGATAAAGACAGGCGAGGCCGCGCTGAGCACACCTCGAGCAGCATCGTTCCTTGCGGTCACATCGTGCCTTGGCGACTGAACATTGTTGGCAGGCCTTTTGTCGAGAGGTGGCGTATCGTGCAGTTTTCATGACTTTGGGCGATAAGAGCATTGGTTGATTGCCTCTTGGTACCAACTAACAAAGACACGGTGGAGATGAAGGCATTAGGTAATGTTTGATGATCGGAATGATTATTAATCAAGGGCGAAGAAATGGAAGCATGTGTGGAACACAGAGAGAAGCAGCAAAGAAGCAGCAGAGAAGAAAGTTGAGGGCAGAGTTATCTTCACGATGGCGGGAGAGGGGGATCAAGCAATGGACAGAAGCGAATCAAGTTTGTCGATGCATAGGTGATTTTAGAGTTTGAAGATCCAATGCCATGCTCGATTCAGCTCCAGCGACTTTAGCGCCGCCTGACTGTGTGGATCCATGGTTGCAAAAGGTTCAATGATGTGATGATGTGGAAGCCCGTTGGCACAACTTTGCCCGTGCTTGAGACTGAGAGTTTCGGACTTTACGAGACAATTTCTGCGGACTTCGCACAGGCACGAGTCGACTTGCGAAGTCCGAAATGTGCCGGGTCGCTTATAGAAGAAGTCAGCGGCAAATAGAGGAACCTAGACTACCGGGTATGGAGAGTATCGTATTGATCCGTGTAAATCTTGAGTTGTCAACACGGAGAGAGTTGCCCCTATAACTAACTGTAACTGTATTACATGGTACATACATGCAGACACAAGACATCTCAATTTCCCCCTCATCTACTGGATAGGAACATTGAAACTATTCTGACGGATGGCGCATATAACCTTATCGCCATCCAGGCCAACTGTATCTTATCCTCAACTGCATTCTAGTCATACCACCAGACGCTACCACAACGCATCTGAATCCTTTCCATATTTCTGCCCAGCGCCTCAACAGGCATAGGCTTTGCAGCATAGCGCCATTAGCGCTCAATCTATAGTGAACTATACTCTATAGCACGGGCGTCGTATGGCCCGCCGTATGATGGATTGGGCAAAGAGTCCGGGCTCGGGCTAGGGCTAGAGCAAGAGGGCCGGCGGTTTGAGTTGAGCCGACCAAGACAGCGGATTTTCACCAATCATCATCCATGTGTAGCATCAAATGATATATGATATTTACCATTACTGTGCTATTTATTCCATCATGCATTCTCTCTATTCATTGCCAGCTTTGGACCATGGTTCTTGAGTGCTTCTACTTTTCTTAACCCCTCTTAGTTCTGCTGTTGCAGCGACGGCCCCAGAGTAATAACATCCCCAGGTTGATACGTCGTCTCAAATCGATGCTCGCCATAATACACAATCAACGACGACGCTGCCGAGGCTTTAAACGTCACACCGTCCAGCTTACCATCATGCCATTCGAAATGAGACTCCAAACCGCCTCTGATCCGCATGCCGTCCACTGTCCCCTCAGACCAAGCTGCGGGTAAAGCCGGAAGCAGATCGACCTCAACCGGACCTCCCAGGCGAGGAATGATGGATCGAATCAACATCTCAGAAATAGCCGCCGCGCCTCCGAAATTGCCATCAATGACGAAAATGTTCTTCCTCAGCCCCTGCCACGCCCGGTTTGCTGTAGCTGAGCAGGTTATCGAAACTCAACTTGCCCACCAAGTGGCCAATCTGAGCAACCGCCTTCTCTGCGTCTCCCAGACGGGCGTAGTTGAGGGCAAAGAGAGCCGCCGTAAACTCAATGTCTTCGAGATCGTCGCGGCCTTGCCTTCGCTCCAGCGTCACACGCGCTGCCTCTGCAAGGTTAGGCTGGTGCCGGGCGGAGATTAGTGCTGACCGGCAAAGGGCCATGGTGTGGGAGAGATGACGGTGGTAGGGCTGAGCTTCTTCAAAGTCGTACAGCCACTCCTGGAGTTGACCATTCTTGCCAATCTGGAATGGGGGCAGCTTCGCCTGTGCCTCTCGATATTTCCGGATATCGTCCTCCCAACTGGACTTTTCAGTGTTGAACTTTGTCGCAGCGTGCTCGCAGAATGCCAAGAGGTCGCGGACTAAGACGACATCAAGGGTCGGGGCCAAGCCTGCACAATGCTCTTCCTTTTCACCGTTCGCATTGACAACGAAGAAGCTGTTCTCTGGGCTTACGGATGGGCCTGTGAGTAGCCTGCCCGTCTTGGGATCTTCAACCATGTAGTCAAGGAAAAACTTGCTTGCACCCGCCAACACCGGCCATGCGTCGTTGGCCATGAAGGCTTCATCAAGAGAATACTCAAACATTTCAATTAGATGGTTTGCCATCCAAAGGCCTCCCGTCACGTTGAGGCCATACGAAACCTCCCAGCCGGGATCTGCAAAACCCCATATGTTGCTAAAGACGTGAGCGACCCAGCCTTCGGCGCCATAACAAACTCGTGCTGCGTCTTGCCCGCTCGCGGCAAGCTTAACTAGATAGTTGACCAGAGGCTGCATAAGATCGGAGAAGCCACCGTTGAGGATCGCAAAGTAGTTCATCTGCGTGTTGATGTCGAGGTGGTAGTCGCAGCTCCAGCCCATTTTGCAGGCCTCGCCATCATTCCACAAGCCTTGAAGATGTAGCGGCAAGGGTGAATCATGACGTGTGCCAGCAATAGTGAGGTAGCGGGCATAGTGAAAGTAGAGCGCAAACATGCTGGGATCGGCATACCCAGAAGACTCAAAGGCCTGTCGACGTTGGTCCGTAGGATTGTTGGCAGCCGTGCTGGATTTAGATCCTAAAGAGATGCTCATCCGATTGTATAGAGGCTGATAGTCTTCCAGATGGGCTTTGAGAAGATCAGCTGCAGAGAGCTTGAGAGCTGCTTCCATCTGCAGAGGAGTTCTCTTTCTCCATTCATCATTCGGCTCGCTGTAGTCGGTATTGAAGGTTACTAGTATTGTGATGCTCTTTTTCGCTGAAATGACAAGCTTGGCATCTCGGTGCTCGACTTTTCCTTCATCGACAGTTGCCGCGACAATACCGTAGCCCTTGACACCACATGTTCCATCACTGTGTATTGACTCGAGGGCTTGTGCATTGAACTCGAGCTTTCCATCATCATTGATCTTGGATGTAATTGCTTCGTTCTCACCCTGAACGCTAACCACAACTTCCAGTCCACTTAGATCATCACCCTCGAATTGCACAACGAGCACTTGATTCGGATGACTGAGAAATGATCTCCTCTTAAACTGGCGGCCATTTATAGTATATCTGTATATCTTGTCTCCGCTACAGCTTCGTCCAATCGTAGCTCTCTCTCGAAGCCATGAACTTGGTCAATACTTCCCTGGCCGTTGACGATATTGTCAAGCGTCCCAACGCCAAGGTTGGTTCCGAAATTGTTCTTCTTGCTTTCGAGATACTTCTCCGCTCGCTTCTTTCCCTGAGCGTAATCGCCATTGAGATAGCATTTCTGTGTTTCTCTCAGCTCGGCTTTGGGATCTGTGGGTCGTTCTGCTAGTCCTTCGCCCGCCTTCTCCTCTTTCCCAGACCAGAAGGAGACTTCGTTCAAGATGAAGGATTCCTTTGCGGGGGAAGAGAGCACCGAGGCGGCGAAACGGCCATTGCCAAGAGGGAGCGAGGTAGGGAATGTAGTTGAGGAAGTGGTATAATGGAGTCTGTGTTCTGAAGACATCTTGTAGAATTGATGCTGCGAATCAAGCCTTGTCTATGCTATGAGTGAGCTGTGAAGCAAACGAAAATGGCATCAAGTATATGCATCTTCCAGGTTCAGTTCGCAGCTGCGGAGATGTTTCAGCAGCAGAACTCTACTCTGCACAACCCCCCACGACTCATGAGTCTAATAACTGTTGCTAGTTGCCAAGCCAGAAACCAATTCATCACCAATAAAGACAGCTGAGAGCCCCCCAAGCTCGCAATTCCCCGACCACGATAGCCAGCAGCCGGAGCAATTAAAAAAAAAGAGTCAGCTGTTCGTTGTGGGGTTTAGGTGCGGGAGGATTGTTCGGGTGGACTCTTGGCTTCCTTGGCTTCACCATGGTTAGGGCCCTGGTTGATTGGTCGATCTAGCTGGAATTCCTCCCGGATATTGAGCCGGATATTGGTCCGGGAGAGGTATGCCCTAGATCGAGCGCCACCAGATGCCGCATCCCGGGTTTCCGTCCGAAACATCGACCTGGAGTCTTTCGATGTTTGCCAAAGGTTACCAGCTGTTATATGGTGAAATTTCCAATAGTTTAGTGAAAATAGACTGGTAAAGCCCGTGATGCTATAGGATAAATTTACCCGAAGGCTGATCTACTGCCAAGCCGACGGGAGTTGAAGCCGATGCAACTAATACGTTGTAGGTAGGTTGGTTGAGACTATGTTGAAAGCAGCCCACATCATACAGGCAACATGTACGGAGTAGTCATTGTGACATTGAAATGAACCATGTCATAAATGCCCGACGGATCTCACCTCATCTCATCTCGATACTACATTCTACTACATACTTGTCTTCCAACTGCCAATGGCAACGCCGGCCTCGGCAAAAATATCGCCGCTCGTCCATCTCCATGCGGCTCGTGTCGCTTCCCCAGAACTAGGATTGCTCTAAGTTGATCTTGCGGAGCCCCCGCAACTTGACCTTATTAGTCCGGGGATGACTATTTGTGAACTCGGACTATACACCACATATAAATACGATGCATGCAACGCTGATCTGGTGGTGAAGAGCAGGGTCTTTTCGGGTTGTCCTTCAAAAGTGCCTTTTGGTTCAAGGGCCTTTTTCCTAACAACTTTCCTCTCTGTCTCCTCTTCTCCTGTCAACTCCAAAGTGTCAAGATCCATCAACTCAGCACGATTGCCCATCATGGAGAAGGAGGCCCATTCCACGGCGCTCGAAAATGTCGCCAGCAACATCGAGCATGAGCTCACCAACGCAGGGGAGACTGGCAAGATGGCCAGCATCAGCGAGGCTATGGCCAACAACGGCACGGCTACGGAGCATCGACTCGGCGCCTGGGAGGCCTTCAAGCTCTACCGCAAGGGCGCCTTCTGGTCCATGTTCATCTCGCTGAGCATCATTATGCGTGCCTACGACATTGAGATCAGCGGAAACTTCTTCGCGCTGCCCGCTTTCCAGACACACTTTGGTGTCGACTACGGCCCGGATCACGGAGGGTTCCAGATTCCCGCCAGATGGCAGGTCGCCATGGGCATGGGCAGCTTGGTCGGTCAAATTGTGGGAGCCTACCTCGTTTCGTTCCCCATGGAGAAGTTTGGTCGTAAGAAGACGTTTGCCGTCTGCCTTGTCCTGACGGCCATCCTGACGTTTATGCAATTCTTCGCCAACACCATTGGTGTCTTGACGGCCAGTCAGTACCTCAGCGGCATTGTTTGGGGAGGCTACTGTGTTATTGCCACGACCTATGCTTCAGAAGTTCTTCCTCTCAGTCTCCGTGGTTTTCTCACTGGTTACATCAACCTCTGCTACGTCATGGGCCAGTTCATCCAGACCGGTGTGACCCGTGGCTTCATCAACCGACCCGACCAGTGGGCATACAAGATCCCCTTTGCCATCCAGTGGATCTGGCCCGTCATCTTGCTTGCCGGTCTTCCTTTTGCCCCCGAGTCGCCTTGGTGGCTTGTTCGCCAGAACAACATGGAAAAGGCTGAGAAGTCTCTCTCAAAGCTTGTTCAGAAGGACGCGGGCATCAACATCAAGGAAACCCTTGCCATGATGGTCAAGACTGATCTCCTCGAGCGAGAGCTGGAAGTCGGTACCACCTACGCTGACTGCTGGAAGGGACACAACCGTCGTCGTATGGAGATTTGCATCCTGCTGTTTGTTATCCAGAACTTTAGCGGTAATCCCGTCGGCTTCGCGACCTACTTCTTCGAACAGATCGGTCTCGACAACGTCCAGGCATTCGACATGGGAGTCGGTCTCAACGGAGTCGGTTTCATCGGCACCTGTCTTTCTGCCATTCCTCTCATCTACCTCGGTCGACGTCCTGCGTATATATTCGGCCTTAGCTTCATGGTTACTATCCTCTTCATCGTCGCCCTCCTGACTTTTGCCCACGATTATACAACCAACTTTTCGTACCGATGGGCTCAAGCTACTTTACTCATCATTCTCCAGTTCGTCTGGCAGGCAACTCTGGGTCCCCTGACTTATGTCGTCGTCTGCGAGACTCCATCAACAAAGCTCCGATCAAAGACCATTGCCATTGCCACCATGATTGACGCCCTTACTGGATTGGTTACTTCCGTCATTGGACCTTACTTGCTCAACCCTGGTGCCGCAGGTGCTGGAGCTAAGATTGAGTTTTTGTACGGCGGCATTTCTGTCTTTTCTCTTATCTGGACCATTTTCAGAATGGTGAGTACAACTTCTGATGAGTCGACCTTTTTCAAGTACATATTGCTAACAGCTTTTCTTTAATATAGCCGGAGACCAAGGACCGAACCTATGAAGAGTTGGATATCATGTTCGAAAGAGGCGTTCCCGCGAGAAAGTTTGCCTCGTACAAGTTTGAGGATGATGATGATGTGAGGGTATAAAGAGATGGCTATTATTGGGCTAGTAATACTTTAATAATGCTATTTTGAGCCATAAATACCAATGACGAGTCTTTACGACAACTGTAATTTTGAACGCGTGTAGCAGACAAAATATCTAGTGCCGGATATGGCCGCCCATTGCAGTAGGTGGGCACCTATGTAAACGCTGTGTTGATGTTATGCTCCAGGAAACGACGACGCTGTTTCACAGAGGAAGTTCTCTGATACATGACATCGACCTAAGAGCAATTTTAAATCCACTCGCAATCGAAGACTGTTAGTGCTTCCTAAAGGGTTGCGTTTGCTGTTCTTAAGAAAGCTGCCAAGCAACCAACACAGAGAGATCTTAATCTACCGTAACCAATCATGGCAGCAAGAATTAATCAATGAGCCGGAACATAAGCCGGCTATCGGTTCTGGATCTCATGGACTGGATCTCTTGGCAGCGGAGACTACAAGTGGCGTTGGTGTTGTCGGTAGTGTGTTTCTCTCGACAACCTGCTATTTCTCTTGATTCAACATGGAACTCAAGAGCATGAAAACGGTGCCACAAGTCCACTTATGAAGATTAAGTAGACACATATTCATAGAATTAGTAACTCAACACTTAGAAAAATTACGTATATTGAGTCTAGGTTAAACAAGTTTAACGTGTTAAGGGACTCGAGACTATGGACGAGTGGCTTACTTACATGCACTCATCTGTCAGCCACATAGTAAGCGCCACTTTGAATGGCAACTTGTTGTTTTCACTCATCATCAACGGTTACATCCAAAGTTGACTTGTTGTAATATGTCTGTTTTGGATGAAATCGCTGTTCACAAACTTGTAGTTGACAAGCCAACTATTTGGCTTGAATCCTTGTCAACCTGTACTTCGCGTTGCCACCACGATTCGCCTTACTAAGCACTTGGAAATTCCTCTCTTACGCCTTTCGGTCAACTGACCTTCACTATAAGGCTCACCTCTTCATCGTCATCGTCAGTATCAAGATGAACGACAACGAACCGCTGCGGCGTCTAAACGGGCGGCTCCAGGCGTGCGATCAGTGTCGCGCACGCAAAGTCGCCTGCGATCACGCTCGCCCAGTGTGCAACCGGTGTCTTAAGAGAAACCAGGCCAACGAATGCACCTACACCGTCGGAGAAGTGATTCAGCCACGGCGGCGCGTACGGCGCCAGAGACCGGTAGTGAGGCCATCAATTCGAATGTCCCTGGACACGTCACCAACGCAGAGCCATTCAAATGGACACACAAACGGACATACAAACGGACACGGATCGCCCAACTCTGGTTACATGGGCTTCACCAGCCATACCAACGTATTCGAGGCGACGAAGCGAAGTCTGAGTCTTCTTCAAGGCCCAGAAGCGGACCCTCGGCTCTCGCTGCCTTGTGCCGATGATCGGATGACTCCTAGGCGCTCCTTCAACCAGCTCCCCCCTATCGTGCGCCACATGAGCATCTATGTTTTGGAGGCTCTGCCAGGGCAATGCAATGAGCAGATTGTCTTCAACGACGAAGATGTACCGGATTGGGGCTCGACTCAAGCCGCACTGGCCCGTATCACCAAATCTCTTCAAGAATTGCTCAAAAAGAATGCCGACGGGGCTGGCCCTGACTTGGAAAGCATTGCCGAGATGATATGCAATAACACTGCTCAGCCGTTTAGAGACATGGACGATCCGCATCAGTGGATGGATCAGTTTTGTGGCAACAATCTCAGGTGGGAGTCGATCGGGCTAATATGGGGAGGCTTGGAGCGTCTTGCGGATACCATGAACTCTTTTCGGCCCTGTCACATTGCGTGGATTCCTGGAAAGGGGTCCAAGGAGCTTTCCAGAACGTATATAAATTATTGCATTGATTTGTCCAAGCAGTTTTGTGATGGTAGCCCTGTGTTATTGGATCTTCACCGACGTCGAACTATTCTGGTGTCTGTCTTGGACGGCGATGCCGGTAAGCATATGAAATGTCTCCGAGTTGGAAACCGTATTAATAATTCTGATTGAATAGCTGGATCGTGTTGGTACGCTCACGGCGCGGCTGTGTCCATGTTAACCTTCATGGGCCTACATGCCCTGGAGAGGGAGATTCCGTATACACCCACCTTATCCTCCGAGTATAACAGAAGGCTCGTTGCCCAGATCTTCAACAACGACAAGTTTTGCGTCGCGTTCTCGGGGCGACCTCCACTGCTCAGCCGTCGATACTGCACAACGCCTCTGCCCCTCGATCTCAGAGATGAAGATTTGGTTGCAGATCTGTCAACGCTACAGAAGGCCGTGCAAGAGCTGGATGATCGCGGCTGGAACACAAAAGGCGACATCTATCCGGTTACACTTATTCGAGCCCGCCGTATGTTGGCGGCCGCTCTTGAGGAAGTAATGGAGATTGCCCTGGGTTGCCAGGTTTGTGTAACTCTTGATGAGCTACGGTATGTTGTCACACGTCACCCAAAAGTAGATGGAAGCTCACAGCATCTGCTAGAAATATGCAGGGCCGACAACTGGAATTGCTTGCGGGATTCCCCCCGTATCTCAGATATGATCCGCAAGACTTGGTAGATCCTGATCTGGATACCAAGTCCGTCTATGCTCGGATCCTCATTCGTCTAACTCACTTACAGACAATGTTCTTCTTGGAAAGGCTACTACTACTCAATGGCAGCTTGGAAGAAGGCAATCTGCTACTATTTAGCTTTGAGATGCTCACACTGACTCTCACCATGTGGACGCACAAAGACCGTTTCGCAGCAATGCGACGCAATTTTGAATGGCTTGTGAGTAGTGCAATCCATTTTATTATTTATCTATCGCCCCTTGCTAATTGCTGAACCAGCTCATGGCCCATGCCGCGCCCGCAGGCGGCATTCTTTGTCTGGAACTTCTCAACCCTACATTTACAGGCAAACACCCCAAGGATGCACGAATCTCACGATCGACTATTATACAAAATCTCAGCCTCTTGGTAGGCTTTCTCGACTGGGTGCGTCCATCCGCACCAAATGGAGATTTGTGCATGGACTGCAAAGTCATTATACAGCGGGTGTTGGATCATACCTTGGATGGCAGTGTAGATGGCAATAGTCCTCGGGCAGCTCTGGCGTATGACTTTCCACAGCCTCTGGATTTCAACTTTGACCTATTAGATACATTTGACTGGCTGCATACGGATATTTAATATGATACAACAAACAAATGAAGCCATCTTGAAACCAGTCGGGAAGAAGCTTTGCATCAGTAGTGCCTATTCATATCTTGTATATATACATCTAGATAGATTTACCATGCCTTGATTAATTATCTTTCATACAAGAATCAATGTGAAGCCCCATTAAGAGAGACGCAGAATCGCGTGCGTGCGCATCACCATCGGAAAGTTCATCCTCCCATTCCTCTATATGCCAGTTACATCCGAGGCCAATACGGTGAAACAATCCAAAGACATTTTCTTGCAGCTCGTAACACTCCTTCATCAGGCTAAGAGCGTCACGACGTCTTCCACATTGGTTCCAAGAGATGGCGAGATTATACATGGCTAGCATGGTGGCCAGATTTCTTTCACCCGCCATCTCTTTCTGAAGCTTCAACACCTCCTCTCTGATATCGAGAGCCTGAGTATATCGGCATTGTAAATAAAAGATGTAGGCAAGATCCTCCATCGCTGCCAATGTACTTGGATGCTTTTGTCCATAGAGCGTCTGCTGAGTACCAAGGATATTCTGTGCAATTTTCGTGGCAGCATCGAATTCACCTTGTCCACATTGTATTTCTGCAATGGTCTTCCAACTTGTGAGGGTGTCTTGATGAGTTGACCCGAGAACCTTATGTCGAAGCCTCAACACCTCCATTCCCATTTCGCATGCTTTGTTGATGTAGTATTGGGAATTCTTCCACTGGTAAGATATATCAAACCGGAGTGTCCCATCATCTCGATCTGCAAAAGCCTGTCCAAAGTAAGACATGGCAAGAGCAGCCATGCTGTTCAGCGTACTGGAGTGTTCTACTCCAAGAATCTTCTGTCGCATTGCGACTATCTTTTCATCTAGGACCTCTCTCCCTTTCCACTTATTGAGGTCCCCTAAAAGATCTGATATCGCAGAAAGCTTGTCTGATATGGCAGATCCCTCTCCGCAAAGCTCCATCCATTCAACTACCTGAAGCGCATGTGTCGTATACTCGTCTCCTAGTACCTGTGCTTCTCCCGATCCGTGGAGATCATCGGACATGTATGAAATGACATTCAATGCACGCATTGCAAAGAATGACTCATCCTTTACCTCCGAGACCCCTTTGTTGTCTTGTAGAGTGTTATTATTTCCTATTGTAGTCGAGTCATCCGCCAATGGTTTCTTCAAACGCAAGCTGTACCGCGCAGCCTCTTGTACCAGTTTATGCATCTCATACATCCGACGGCCGAATTCATCCTGGCGTCGATAAATGAGGGAAAACTCTTTTAGCCGGGTGACAGCTTCGTCTAGTTCATCTGAGCCCTCTTCCCAATCGTAGCCGCACTCTATACCAGCAAATTCAACCAAGTCATCTGAAAACTTCTGGTTGTCAAAGTATGCGACAGTGTGGAACAAGTCAAATGCCAGCTCGCTTTCTTGCTGGATACGTTTTATTGAGATGCTCCATGTATCTAGAATGCTGTTGGGAGCTCCGAATTGTCGATGCCGATCGAATTCGCTCTTCTCGAGAAGTGTTTGTCGTGTCTTTTTCTGAGCGAGCATAGTTGTGTATTCACGCACGGAAGTCGACGTTCTTCGCATATATGCACCGGCCTGTGAAATCGCCAATGCGTGATATTGGAGGGCTTCAAGCAGTTGGTTGATATTATCGATGTCTCCGCTGGTCGCCTTGTCCTGTGTTGTTGCCGTTGTCATTGAAAGAAGTATCGTTGCTTCGTCAAGCGACATATCACCCACTTCAACTGCTCGAACAGGACTGACCAGTGTCCCCCTGATGCGTTTATCACGTGTCGTCCATAAAACAAGTCCATTGGGCCCTCGAGGGATACAGTTTGACAAGGTTTTCGACGAAGAAGATGCAATGCCGATTCCAAATAATGAGAGATCGTCGGCATTATCAAGCACCAAGAGCCACTCTGGTTCTGCTTCAATCCGGTTGCAAACAGCCATGAGCAACCCTTCGTCATCAAGCTTTTCATCTACATCACCAAACTTCCTCGCAATTATTTTATAGTCACTTATGATTGTAGCTTTAGTGTCCGCGTGTACCCAAAAGACAGAGTGAGTACTACATCGCCGGTATGTATAGTCGAGCGCAATCTGCGTTTTCCTACAGGTAGATTATTTAGCAAACATCGGATGAATGGCACTAGACAACTAAAACATACCCCGATCCGCCCAGGCCACAAAGCGCGGCACTGTAGAACTCTGAAGACTGTGGCAGAAGCTGGTCAAGTTTACCAACGATATCTGACCGGCTGATGAAATCTTCATTTCGCGGATAGGGAATGACGTGAGTCAAGGCCCGGGCCGAGTGGGCAGGTAGATGAATATGAGTATCGCCTTGATTGATCACAGTGTTGTCGCGAAACTGGCTGCGGCGAATGTTGCGTGTATGCTGCTGTGGGTTTCTTCTCATATTGCTTCAATTATCCCTGTCTTGTTTAGTGACACTTTGGTATCTATACATCTGCAGAGAGCAATGACATTCCGCTTTGTGCCGACTGGCCAATTACTTGCTCGTAAACAGGTTGATATGACCAGGCCTATGTATTATTCTACATATCGCTGTTCGCCTTCCCATTTCTACGATGTCAGGCTCCCTTGCTGCCCAATCGTGTCATTTGTATAAACTCTGCATTAGCGGCTACTCTATGGGATTATGCATCCAGCTCCCAGTCCCTTTGAGGCAATTGGTCGCGCTTTACCCTACCAGGCCGATTGAAATCGCCTACTACCAGATATTTGAGGCGAAGAATACATGTATATAAATCTTGGAATTAAATGACTGACAATGTTACAGGGAACGGATTGACTAAAAACTCAATTAAGAAGTAACGTAGATATTCTCGACTAAAAATGGACACAGCATGTAAATTTGAGGTCTAACGGAACTATTATAAAATAAATGACTGAGCTCTACGCTGTAGTGGCATACTCTTATTTCATGGCATGTCACTACATAATTGGATCTAGAGAGAACGTGAGAGCGATATGAGTCGTAATTGGAATACTAAGTCTAGTTGTGGGAACACTTCTCTAGCGAGCTGAGAACCAACTTAATGAGCTGTAAGGAGTAAACTATCAGTAAATAGCTCCCATTCGATTTGCGAATACTAGAGGAGGAATTTGAATAACATACCAAACCGCTGTCTAGTGTATAACACCGCCACTGAGGGAATAAGCTCAATTCCAAGTCAAGATTCTCTTCCATGTCGCGCCTGCACGACTGCCTCTTTTTGTCAAGAGTTGAAATAAATATAATTCTACAAACTTTCAATTGACATATTACAGAAGAGTACAAGAGAAAGAAACATGCATTAATATGAAATTGTAGTTGAATTAGTATCGTTCAACCGCGCGTAGAAGAGGGAATGATTTGGCGGCGACGGAAGTAATTCACCTCTTGGCTTCTCTTTTGCTCCAATTTAGCCTGTTTAACCAGCTGAAAAAATTTCAGTGCTCTGTTCATGACAAACTCTCAGAGGTAATGAATTCACACAGCAGTCTTTACTCGTATATACGACAGTGCAGACCGAAATCTATAGATTCGGTTCCTGAATCGGCTGCAGATCCCGCGGCGTAGCCAATCTGACGCCTCAGCGCGAGCACATGCAACGACCGACCCCTGGCTTCGGTGCCGAAAGAATGCTAGAGGCATGCAGTGCATCTCCCCGCACATCGTCTGTGGATGGTATCGCCGAGCCAATACCAACGGAGCAATTAACAAGGTATCGCATCGTGTTGAGCTGTGTTACCTAGTTGTTGAGCTTCTGTACATGGTGTTGAAGCTGTAAGCAGTAGTGGTAAGGAAGTACAGATAGTTGTGATGGCGATGAGCGCACATTCCAGCCGACTCGGAATGGATATGTATATATATACCAGCTCCAATCCTGACAGCTACCTTGGCAACCAGTAAGACGACAGGTCCCGAATAGCTTTACCGTTGACAAGATGAAGAAGAGCACTGTCCTGGCAAGCCTGCTGCCTCTGGTGGCTGCGGATAGCGATGCTGCCAACTCGCAGATCCGAATCGCCTACCACGGCGACGATGGAATGATGGTCAGCTGGAACACATTTGACCATGTTTCTCGTCCAAGCGTCTTCTGGGGCAGGTCAAAGGAGCACCTCACCAATGTCGCATCTTCGGCCGTGTCTGTCACTTATCCCACCTCGACGACTTACAACAACCACGTCTTGATCAAGGGATTGAAGCCGGACACCACCTACTACTACCTGCCTGCGCAACTGAACGAGGATGTGTGCTATGAGCCGTTCAACTTCACCACCAGCCGCAGGGTCGGTGATAAGACGCCATTTTCCGTTGCTGTTGTCGCCGACTTGGGCACCATGGGCTCAAAGGGACTGTATACTTCAGCCGGTACTGGCGTTGCACCCACCAACGTCCTGAAGCCCGGTGAGAAGAACACGGTCGACTCTCTCATCAGCACCATGGGCGACTATGAGTTCCTGTGGCACGTTGGAGACATTGCTTATGCCGACTACTGGCTGAAGGAGGAGATTCAGGGATTCCTGCCCAACACCACCGTCGAGGAGGGATACAAGGTTTACGAGGCCATCCTGAACGACTTCTACAACGAGATGATGCCCATTACTGCTTCCAAGGCCTACATGGTTGGACCTGGCAACCACGAGGCCAACTGCGACAACGGAGGCACCGCTGACAAGGCGCACAACATCACCTACGATTCCAGCATCTGCATGCCTGGACAGACCAACTTCACCGGCTTCAAGAACCACTTCCGCATGCCTAGCGATGTTTCTAAAGGCACTGGAAACTTTTGGTATAGCTGGAACAGCGGCATGGCTCACTTCATCCAACTCGACACTGAGACCGATCTTGGCCACGGCTTTATTGGCCCCGACGAGATTGGAGGCACTGAGGGTGAGGGTGCTAGTCCCGTCAACGCAAAGATGAACGCTCAAGTCAACTGGCTTGAGGCTGATCTCAAGTCAATCGACCGCAGCGTCACTCCCTGGGTCATCGTTGGTGGCCACCGCCCTTGGTATCTCAGCCACGCAAACGTCTCTGGTACCATCTGCTGGAGCTGCAAAGACGTTTTCGAGCCTCTCTTCATCAAATATGGTGTTGATCTTGTTCTGTCTGGTCACGCCCACGTCTACGAGCGCCTGGCTCCTATCGCCGACCAAAAGATTGACCCCAAGGAACTGAACAACCCGACCTCTCCTTGGTACATCACCAACGGAGCTGCTGGTCATTACGATGGATTGGATACTATTCAGATCCCTCGCCAGGAGTACAGCCGTTTTGGCCTTGATACCACCAATGCTACCTACGGATGGAGCAAATTGACATTCCACAACGCTACACACTTGACGCACGACTTTATTGCTAGCAACAATACCGTCCTCGACTCTGCGACTTTGTACAAGAGCCACAAGACCACTGGCGGTAGCCACCACCACGGATGTTAATCCTAGCAGTGGCCTATTTGGACGTTGTAATGTTGAACATATTAAAAGAGCTTGGGAACTAGATAAATAATAGTATTAAATATGCTTAATAGAATTGCTAAAGAGTCTTCCTAATTATACAGGCCTTCTTCCTATTTACATGGATCTAGTCTGTGTCTATTCTGAAATTAGCATACTTGTGTTATAACCCCCATTGATTCATGGTTAAGTTAAAGTATACGGTGACGGCATGGCGACAGTCGAGGTAGCGGGGTCGCTTTGTCCCGGACTTGCTTCGCCTCGCCATGGATAGTCACTCAAGTATTTGTAATTCCCTGAAGCCTCGACGGGCCATAACGCATATAGATCGTTTCGTTCAAAGTGAGTTGCGGCGCCTTAGGCTCAGAAGTAATGACCTGGATGAGCTGGCTTGGAGACTATACTGCAATCAGGCTGCCTCCAAATTCGAACGCGAAACCGGTCGGCAGTGTGGCTGTGGTGAGGGTGAAAGAGAATACTTATCTTCGGATGGAACTACGGCTAGAGGGAAGAGGATATATCTTTGAGAGTCATTGCATTGGTTTGGCTGGAGGAATCCATTCTTGTGAGACTCAAAGGGCCTACCGGAGGTTGGCTGATGGGTTTAAAACTATATCTGAGTCTTTGTTGACCTTTGTTGATCTTTGTTGTACATTTGTGCATGAATCATAACACCTTTGTTGGAGATACCGTACTAGCATCCCAAGATACCATTCTAGATCCGCATCGACGAGTTTTGAGAGTTCAAAATTTCTGAGCTACATTTCTTTGATCACTCAGCTTAATTGGTTTGTTCAGCTATCAATCAGGCTTAAAACATGTATCCTCCTCTCCGCTCGACTCAATGAATTTCCACGATCCCTCGCGCCAAACCACCAGCAAGCGGACAAGAGGAGGCAGTCGACGCTCGTCAATAAACGTGCACATTGTTGGAAATTTTGGCCACACTCCTGGAAGCATATATCCATATGCGTTGAAAGATGGCAGTCTCTGGAGATCAGGCAGCCTTCAAGCCTGAAATTTTTGACCTGAGCGAGGAGGTAGAGCAATCCATCTTGATTTGGTTCAGCTAATTGTACTCAACTAGGCTAGATGTGGGGGAAAATGCAATATATAGTATATTAGCAGGCCGAGGTCAACCTTCAGACTCTTTGTTATATACCCTTGGACACTTGGAGTTTATTATCCATGTATATCTCTCAATAAATTATATTTTCTGTATCTACATTCAGTCTGTATTCAAGTGTTAACCTTCATTGCTGAATAAACTAACGCGAGTCCAATGTCAGTTGATGACGATTGTGATGCTATTTGCCAATTTGTTAATCGTCCCAGATCCCTTTGCCACCGTAAATATTCCCTACTTGGACTCGAGCCTCTTTTGTTGCTGAAACTGTCTCTACGGAGTTGTTCGTCCGATCCTTGACGAGCATCTCGCGCTGGAGAACTCCCTCTGAGAACACATTGCCCACATGGAATCTTGCCTTGTCCTCCATCTTGATGTCCCTGGCAGAGTTCTTCCCCTCGATGGAATCCACCTTGCGCTCTACCGCGCGTTCCAGGGCCGAGTCGATATCACAGGCGGCGTCCTTAAGAGCCTTGAGGCTCAGCTCGTCATTAACCTCTTCGATCTCAATCTCGATATACTTCTGATAAGCCGCCTCAATAGGAAATAGCTTTTCCAGCTCGTCAACCCAGGATGAAATTTGGTTTTCGAGACTTTTCTTATCATACAATGCCCAGGCAGCTTTTTTAACAATGCTTGTGCTTTTCTGTCTCCGACGAGCAAAGTCCTTGGAGCGCTTATGTAGCCGTTGGAACATGAGGTTCATGTCATTGTTATTATGAACCATTAGCTCCTGTTCATCAGCACGGTCTGCATATCGTTTCGATTTCTTCTGGGCGGCCTCGAAGCAGTCTGCGATGTCCTCCAGAATCCCCATTGCATTCTTTACTGCTTTATCACTCGGCGAAGACGCTGCGAAGCGTATATCGCTGTTGACCCCAACAGCCTCACCCCATCTTCCTAGGCGAGTCTCTGCAACGTCCAGTTTAAGCTGGTATCTCTGGTAGTCCTCCCCGAAATGGCGGCCGAGCTGGATGTACCCGAAAGTATCGACGCAGTTGTTGAAGAGTGCTGCGACGCTCAAAGCGCCGGTGGCGATGCCAAAGATTTCGGCCATGTTCAAAAGTATAGTGAGTTTGTTGTTAAAGGCAGACAGGAAAGAAATAATTGATGCCTGACAAATCGATTTGACCAACGTGTTGAATCGGGTGGCAGTGAGAAAATGAAAGCTGAACTTGACCGCCCTTCATGCATTAGGCGGCAGAGTCGCTTGTGACCAATGAATTGGTCAGGCTGCTTCCAGACAACTCCTTACATGTCGCGCCACACAAACTACTCTGAGGCTGAGACGCTGCGGGGTTTTCTATCCCAGGACTTCTTGCACTTCACAAGATATAATGCCAAAGAACCACCAGCATACAGCTTGGGAGTGTGCGAACATGAGTCTACCTCCAGGCGAACAACCGCAGGAAGATCGCAATATGGCAGATATGATATCGAATACGCATGTCAGCTCCGTCGACCTTAAAGATAGCGCAAGAGCCCATATCGGACATGTCGTACATATCCATCAGGCAGAAGACCGCTGCCTTTCTGACTTGAGAGTCACCGACCCCCGCTACGACAAAGCTCGTATTAAGGCCACAAAGGGCGGTTTAATTGAAAATTCATACCGCTGGATCCTTAAGCATAGCGATTTCCGACAATAGCGCGACGATGAATAAAGCCGACTGCTTTAGATAAAGGGCGAACCCGGCAAGGGCAAGATAATGCTACTCTACGGGATTGTAAATGAGTTAGTACCCTATATAAAACTAAAGGATAAAAAAGTTAATGCACTACTATCTTACTTCTTTTGTTAGGCCGTTAATAAGTGTATTAATAGCGCTACTGCTATTCTAAGAGGCCTTATTTACTTAATAGTAGAATAATAACTATTGCTTATTTCCTATATATAAAGAAAGTATAAATATAGAGGGGAAGTAATTTTTAAAAATATAAATATATAGTCTATATTATTAGAAATCTTCTTAAATATTTTAGAAGATAAAAGCTTATAGTAGACCTATGTAATTATTAACATACTTAATAAATATATAATTGATTTACTAATATTACTTAACTTTATTAACATAAAGTCTACCCTTTATTCTTATATTAAGTAAATAGTGTCTAGTTATAACTAGCTTAATATTAAGGAGTATCTTAATTTTACTACTTAATAAATAAGACTCTATCTAAAGCTTAATGTAAATTTCGTCTCCGCAGCTGTTGATATATATATTAGGCACTAAGTTGATTAGTTAGCAGAAAGAAAAAGAAATATAGTAATAAAATAAAAAAATACTATTTATTATTACTTATCTTCTAACTCTAATAATACTTTCCTCTGGGTAGTATTAGTCTACTAGAATTTAAAGAAGACCTTATTATAAAATCCCTTCTAAAAGCTAAAAAGGTTTCTACCTAGACTTAATGCTTTATATAAGAGGATAGTAGAGTAAATACTCTATTTTAAAAATATTAGTAATACTTAAATTTATTATTATATCCTTAAAATCGTATTGCTTATATATTAGCCTCTTACACTAGCTAAGCTTGGCTCCCTTACTGAGCTCCTATATAACGATGATATAGACACTAGGTTAATTTATAAGGCAATAGGATTTTATAGCTTATTTCTTACCGTAAGAGACCGCCGGGTTTATATTATTTACCAGTCAGCTAAGGACTACTTAAGCGATAAGGTATTATCTACTACCCTCCTTTCTAACCCCGTTGATATCCATGATATTATCTTGTCACACTTGATATATGCTATATCCATCATATTGTGGCGTAATATTTACGATTTATACTCTCCTGGGCTCTTAAGTAACAAAATTAAGGCACTAGATCTGGATCCGCTTAGCCCCATACGTTATTCCTATATCTATTAGGTTGACTATTTCTATAATATATACAGCGGTAATAGCCAATCTTATAATCGGCTTGATGATAAGAAGTGCCAGATGGTCATCCTATTTCTTCGAGAATGCTTATTATACTGGCTCGAGGCTTTAGGCCTTATGGGGTATGTTGGAGATGTCTTTCTTTTAATGGTGAGGTTAGAAGATCTACTGAGAGTAAGTCGTTGGTGCTATAAGAATTAAGATTAAAACTGATTAATGAAGATAAAATCACCAGACAGCCAATCACCAGACCATCAATTAAAAAAAACTTATATAGGACTCACAGCGGTTTATACAGCAGAACAGTTCGTTGATTACCAATAGTCCGCTCCAGGTATATACATTAGCACTTATATTTAGCTCTTTAAATAGCTTAATACGAAAAATGTTTTAAGACAAAGAACCTTAATGGCTAAAGATGAAGCCTATGGTGGAATATAGCTGGGGGCCTTATTTACAAACCCTCAAGGGCCATACCGGTCTCATCCAGTCAGTTACTTTCTCAGCAGATGGCCGCTACCTTGCCTCAGGCTCAGATGATAAAACTATTAAAATCTGGGATTTAGCAACAGGCAAAGAGATATAGACCTTTTAGACCCATGGATATTTAATTTATTCAGTTGCTTTCTCAGCTGATGGCGGCTGCCTTGCCTCAGGCTCAAACGGTAAAACTATTAAAATCTGGGATGTAATAACAGGGAAAGAGCGACAAACTCTCCATGGCCATAGATCTGCAGCTGATCCAGCTACCTTCTCAGCAGATAGCCGCTACTTTGCCTCAGGGTCGTGGGATGGTACTATAAAGATGTGGGATACGATAACAGGCGAAGAGAGACAAACCTTTTACGGTCATACCTCGTGGTTTTGTTTCATTGCAATCTCAGCAGATGGCCATTACCTTGCATCAGCATCGATTGACGGAACCATCAAAATTTGGGATATAATAACAGGCAAGGAGCGACAAACCGTTGAGGGCCATGAGAGGGTAGCATCCCCGGTTGCCTTCTTAGCAGATAGCCGTTACCTTGTTTCAGAGTTGCGGGGTGAGACTATAAAAATCTGGGATACAATAAACAAAGAGCAACAAACCCTTAATGGTCATACTGACGCAGTTCTATCAATTACCTTCTCAGCAGATGGCCGTTACCTTGCTTCAGGGTCGTTGGATAAGACTATTAAAATCTGGGATACGACAACGGGCAACGAGAAACATACCTTTAAGGGCTATAGGGATTTAATTTGGACAGTTGCTTTCTCAGCAGATGGTTGTTACCTTGCTTCAGGGTCGCAGGATAAGACTATAAAGATCTGGGATATGACAACGGGCAAAGAGAAACAGACACTGTATGTTAAGGCCGCAGTATATATTCTATCCTTCGACAATACGGCCTCTTACCTACATACCGATATTAGTCTTATAAAATTAGGCGTAAGATATGGGACTGAAGCTTAGTCTACGGCGATAGCTGAAGTTCAGTCTGCGGATTAGAATCTCGCTTATGACCAGGATTAACGCCAACTCATTGCTAATAACATTCAAGAGGCAAATCATTTTGGCTACGGCCTAAGCAGGGATAAATGTTAGATTACATGGCATAAATATAATATATTATGGCTTCCGCCCGAATACCAGTCTCCAACGATGGAAATATAGTCCAGTGCACCACCTTCCACTTCAGCGGAAGGATCGTCAATAGACGTAATTATGGCTCTGGGTACCTCTTTTGGAAGAGTGGTGATAATTAGGATGCCTAGTTCAGGCCCATATCCTCTAGTATAATCTCAAGGCGTAACACGTTTCTCTCTTTTTCTAATCACTTTGCAGAGTGCAGGTTGTGGCAGGCTTGAATTCTGTGCGTAAATGTAGTTGAAGGTTCGCCGATTCTCAATCGTATTTTCGCGACACTATTTCTAGAAATCCGAGTCATATCCTCCGACGCTGTGCAAACACACATGGTTAAGTAGTAAATGCTATCATCTTAGCCCTTCGAAATCTGGGCTAAATTCTATCTTCCGCCATCTTCTCATAATCAAGTTTTAGAATAATGCATACAACTAATATGTTATCATCCGCCTTCTTTAGAAGGAGAGAAATCATCTCCGGGATATATGTGCATTTACATTTAACCGAAATCTCCTCGTCATTGATTCATGCGCCACACTTCGGACTCGGCCCCGGCTTCGCACTCGGTTTAATCCCTGTTTGTTCCCGAAATTCAATCTCTCAATGTACAGATACTCCGGAGCGCCCCATTCTCGACATATAACATTCCGTAGAAGATACTCGGCGCCGTAAGACTGAGTGAGACTAGTCTCCGTGTACAGCTGACTCCCTTAGCCCAACGTTTCCTTTTGACAGGCCAAGATCATTTACCCGTTGGTTCCACTTTACAAGAGACTAACTGTAAGCTACCCTCACAGTTGGGCCGGAAATCCCTAAAACGCCTGAAAAATTAAAACACCTTTATTTATAAAAGAAGTAAACTGTTACGACCTGGCTCTTATGGCCGCGATAATAGGCCTATAGGGCAGTCGGTTTTGAATAAATAATAGACCGACTAACTAATTAAGAAAAGATTATTAGATTATTATAATAATCTAATGATTTATAAATAGATTATTAAAACTATAAGATAATCTATAATAGGATTATTAACCTTTATAAATAATTTATAAATAATTTAGCCTAGTTAACTAAATATATAAGTTTATTTTATATTACTTATTTAAAATACTTAAATAGCTAGTTATTATTAATATAATAGTATTTAGATCAAATACTTAAATACTTCTTTTTATAAATTAATAATAAAATTATTTATTTACTAACTTAATTAACTTTGTAATATAAACTATAGAATTATTCTAAGGTTTATCCCTTAGGAATAGCTAACCTATATTAATATATAGGCCCGGTTTATTATATTAACTTTATAATTATTAAATTTAAGTATTAAAAAATATTATAAAAAAATATCTTTTAGCCTTTAAAAATATTAAGAAAATACTTAAAGTTAATAATAATTTCTAAAGCTAGTTATAATTATTATTTTTTAAGTCTTTAATAATATATTATTTATAAATATAAAATTAAAAATCTTTTAAATTTTAATAAAAAAGTATTAATTTTTTAATAATAAAATATTTTTTTATAAAAAATAAAAGTAATTATTTTTTTTTATTTAATTCTTAATTAAGAAAGCTTAAATATATAATTACTTATTAAAAGTATAGTTAATTATTATAAATATTAAATTTTATTATATATTATTATTTAAAATAACTTTAAGCTTTTAATTTTTAAGGCCTAAGGTAATAATAGCCTGCTTAAAATAATTATTATATTAAGTTAAGTTTTTTAATAAATTTAATA